>JASAMX010027583.1:0-41029 GCA_030248175.1 Microlaimidae sp. YZB2_3 | reverse complement strand
ATACCCCAAAAAACTTTTGGAACCCTCCCCCCAAATTTCGAGAATCGGAAATCCCCCCCCCCCAAAAAAAAAAAAAATCCGGGAGGCTGCCTACCTGACACGCCTACCTACCTATCCTATGTTTGGAAGTTGATACCGTGTCCTTTCTTGCACTTACACGCTTTTCCACCTAGCTAAATGATCAAAAGAGCTGTTTAGCTTAATATGTTCACTCTCTTTAATTAAGCAAATACTACTAAATATGCAAGGAATTCTCATAAAATTTGTTTATTTTTAGTTTTTTAATCTCAAATTTGTTTTAGTGGTGTGTTTCTAATCCACCCGAAAGCATTGATTAGTCATATTTCCGTGAACGATCTGCCCAAAATAATTTAAAAAATACTACCAAAAATGCCAGGAATTCACTGTTAAAGTGTTTATTATTATTTGTTTTTTTTTTTAATTTTTTAATTGTTTTAGTGGCTTGTTTCTTATAGACCCGAAAGAAAGAGATGATTAGACATCTTTCCGTGAACAATGTGCCAAACATAATTTAAAATTACTAAATCTCAAATTTGTTTTAGTGGTCTGTTTCTAATCGACCCGAAAGGAGTGATAAGACATCTTTCCGTGAACGATCTGCCGGTCGGTCGGTCTGTGGACGAAGCACTCCGACTTTTGAAAGCTTTCCAATTCGTGGAAGAACACGGGGAAGGTAAGGTTCTTAATGATCTTGAATGGGGAATTGGGTTCTATATACTAAGGAAGTGATATTCCTCGGAGCTCTGGAACGAAGCTCCGCTTTTAGGAGCTCCGGAGCAATCCCTGGGGCTCCTAAATTCCGCCATGTTTTAGGACTAATTCATGAATAATTTAAGAGTGCTGCCATAGATTATTTTGTCAAAGTTTAAATAAGTTTTGAAAAAAATTTATTTTCAAAAAAATGTTTTCAAAACTTATTTAAAACGCAGTCAAATAAATAAGTAGTCTTATATAAATAGTCTTAAAAATACAGAAGAGCAATTTTAATTGTATTTTAAATTTAAAATCGCTTATTTAAAGGGCAGAGCTCCAGAGTTCCCTTTGCTTTAAATGGCCGGAGCTTCGAAGCATGCAATTGGAGGGTAGGAACATCACACTACTATATACCGTCGTTACTAAGGCAAAATGGGCCGCCTTATGTATAATATATATGCAACTGTGACTCATTTTAGCTTTTAAACAGCATTTTCTAACTAAGGAATGAGTCACAGTCACGCGTATTTTATAATGACTGTTGCTCTTTTTTCCGTAGTAACGACGATACATACTTGGAAAAGGGTGAATACCGTAAATGAGCGGATTGCAGACTGGACTTCAATTTAAGAGGTTTCAGTAAGATGATATATGTAATATCCATGTGAGGTTCGTCTTGATCTGAACGAAATTGGCTTTTTATGCATACAACATACATGGGCACGTGTAAATAGCCATGGATAAGTAAAATAAAGATTGGTTCCGTTTGAAAGTTTGAGTAAGGCGGTGTATGCATAGGTGGGCAGCCTCCCGGATTATGGGTAGAGTAAAAGAAAAAATTCTCTTAAAAAATCATTTTCAGTACTAAAACCGGTATTTTAGGAGGTTTCGCTGGTTTTTTTTGGAGGGGTGGTATTATAATTCCATCATAAATGAACACGGTCACCTAATCTAGAGGAGGGGTCTTTACCACGGGTAGATGTCATTTCAAAATCTAGGGGGGGTTAGGGGGTTAGTTAGCATAGCCAGTGTCCTCAGGTTATTTCCTCCAGAAATGCTGCTGCCTTTGCGAGTTGAAACCATAGGTCTTCTACTTTTAATGTGGTAGGATTTTTGGTGCAGTTGAAAAGGTGGTTGACATCATGAGGTTTCTGGTGGCATTTTGGGCATTCATTTTTGATTAGAGGGTTTATTCTTGATTTGTATGAATTTAGATGATGACAGAATCCGGATATTAGTTGTGACAGGAGTGTTCTTGATTTTCTTGGGGGGGGGGTGTTGTTCACTTTGGTGTATTTCATGGGGCTTGCTTTTTAGCAGAGGATTAGGTTGGAGTTGAGATAGGGATTCTTTTACGAAATAGGTGTGGATGTTAGTCAGGATGGTTTTTTCAGTGAGAGTTTGGTTGAAGAAGCTTTCTGCTATGGGGCCATATTTTGATTGGAGGGTGTGCTTCATTTCTCTTGGCCTAAATTTGTTTGCTGTGATTTTGTTGGATGGGTGAGTCTGTTGCATAGTCTTGGCAAGAAATTGTGTTGAGAGTAGAGATGTGTGGTTTTCAATTGGCAGGGGAGGGTTCTAACTCCTCCTGGCTTTTTAAGGTGAAGGGGTGAGGGGTCGATCTAGGGTCAAAAGTTTTGAAACCTAGAGAGGGTGAGGTCGAGGTGGGGTCTGTTTCCGAAGCAAAATACTTTTAAATCATTAAAGATTTAATAATTGTTTCTATAAATAATACTACATTTTATTGAATAAAAAACAATATTTTGGTATAAAAAGGGTGTAAAAACATAAATTTGTGTTAAAAATGCACGTTTTTGGAAGAAAATTTAGTATAGGCACCTTGCACTGAAACTTAAAATAAACATAAGATATAGAACACACAAACATTGCTTCTGTACGGAAAGTACCGTAATCGTGCAAATGTTTTTTTTAAAAAGGCGAAAGACGAAACCCTGGGGGTGTTTAATAATGACATCACACTGATTATGTATGTTAATTTATATTAGAAATTGTCTGTTTTAAAACGTGTAATTAAGATTTGCATGTAAAAATAAAAAAATATATGACAACAGATGTTATCATAACCGCGTTATTTCCCGTCAATGCCGCCACTAATCAATAATCAAGAAACATTTGCATAATTACGGTATTTTCCGTACAGGCTCAATGTTTGTGTGTTCTGTATCTTATGTTTATTTTAAGTTTTAGTGCAAGGTGCCTATAAAACAAGTGCTTAAAATTTTCTCGAAAGGGAAGAGTCAGGGATAAAAATTCGAAAATCCGGGGGCCCCTCTCCTGGATTTTTTTCTGTGGGGTGGGGGCAAAATTTCAAGGCTAGAGGGTGAGGGATGTGGACCCCACCCGTTAGGGTAGGGTCCACATCCCTTTTGTTCCCTTTTGTTCATATGAATTCCATTTTCCTCTTTCTTCCTGCCCGGGTCGACCTACATCAAAAATACGACATAGAAATAGGATATATCAATAACATTTTTGATGTTTAGTACCAGAGCTGTGCATTGCCCCTCCCCGGGGTTTAAACGGGGGGGGGCAATTCCAAAACGAGGGGGGCACGGGGGGCAACTTTTTTGAAACGGGGGGCAAGCAAGGGGAAAAAAGGAGAAAAAAGAAGGGAAAAGAGAAAAAAGGGACAAAAAAAGCGAAAATAAGGTAAAAAAAGGTCTGAAATGGCTTAAAATACATTGAAATAGGCTAAAAACTGCAAAAAAATTGCCATGATGGCGTCATCATAGGTCAAAAATGGCGTCATAATTTTAGGGTACTTTTTCATTTTTTGGCGGGGGGAAATCCTCCAATAAAACGGGGGGAGGCATTTCCAGACCGTGCACAGGTCTGTTAGTACTAAAGATAAATTCTATCAGGGTGAAAATAACTAGGAGTTAAAGTAAACCACTCGTTCTTTTTAGAAAATATCTATTTTAATTCTCGCGCGTTCATTTTTTATTTCTTCCTGACGGCGAGCGGTTACGCTACGCCCTAAATTTCAGCCTAAAAGATTTTAACTTTAGGACTCTCTCCCCTCCTAAAAATAATAGTGAAGGATTTAATTTCAATAAGCCCGGATCAGTTTCTATTTTATACAACTTTTTAATTTGCCATAATTTATTATATAAAAAATAGACCTGGTTGATGTTTATTGATTGATATCTCTCACGAATTCTAAAAAAAATTTTGGACAGAAAAATCTAAAATTTTTGATCTGTAATCTAGTTTATCAACGTAAATAAAAAAGGATAATGATTGACAAAAAAACACAAATATATCGGCTGTGTTTTATTGTGTATCAGCGTTCCCTTCAAACCTATTCGTACAAACCTTCCCAACTGCTGACCCTGATCATTTTTGTGGTCGAAATAAGTTTGCGATCTTTTGTGCGGCCCGTAGTGTGTCTAGGTAAGTATTATACAAAATCAATACCTTCTGGAAAAATTTTAATTGGGCGTATTATTCTCTAATAGAAATGTCGATATACTGAAGTTTTATTATGCATAAATTCAAGCCTTAATCATACTCTGATATAACTGGTTATCTAATTCGATTTTTCTGTTCGTGAAATATGGATTTTATTTAAAGTTTTATCAGTTCACATCCTTTTCACATTAATCGTCCTGAAATTATAACAAAAGGAGTCAGAACCGTCTTAAAAAAACTCGTAAGTGTGACTCCTTTTTGTCACAAATACTATAAACTTTATGAGTCAAAATTCTGTTGATTTTGTATATATTTTGACTCTTTATGTCCTAGTACAGACTAGTTATTTAGTGGGAAGCTGGATTAGCCAGAACGTTTTAAGTTTTTAAGCTTTAATTGTGATTTTAATTTAATTAAACTTTAATTAAATTTAAACTGTAATTTTAGTGTGTCCGGCCAATTGGACTCCTGAGAAGCCGACAATTAAGCCCAACCCCAAAGATTCTCAGGAATACTTCAAGAAAGTCGGTGGCAAATGATAGGATTTTAGCATTACGATAACATCGTTATCGTGAAATCAATAATGATACAATAGCAGCGTGTATTTATTATTACGAGTAAATTATTTTTGGCTAATACAGCGCAAAGTGATAAACCGATTAACTTTTATAAAGTGATAAAAAGTTTTTAGAATGGGGTAGTTGTTGTATTTTCATACGTTTGGAAAGTTTGAATAACTGTCTTTCGAATTATATTGCTGTAATGCTTGGCTTACATAATTTTAAAAATTATGCCGGTTAGTGTTAAGCAAGCATTTTACAACAATATAATTCGAATTATGACATATCAGGCATCTTTAAAGGATTTCGTCAATTCTCTTTCTTCTCCGACACTTGATATCTATGGACTTACCTAGCATTACAAAAAAGAGTCGGCGGTCCCACCACGAAACAAAGTTCCTCTCAAATTAAATGCATTTTGTTGTATTATTTTTGAAAATAGAAATACTACAAATAATAAAACATCTATTTGAGAAATTTTGGCGTGCTTTTTTGTATTCAATTAAAGCATTACAAAATGTTTTTTTTTCTGGTTAATCGAAGTAAATTTACATATGAAAAACCTTATTAATTCTTAAAATAGCTCTAAATAATGGTCAGAAGTTGACAAAAGTATTCGAAACTGTTTTAATATTGTTGTTTAATCTCCGGTTTCCGAAAAAAATTGGTGAAAATTATTGGTTTCATAACGAATTCTGATTTCGCGGCGGGACTGCGAACCTAAAATTTTGTAATACTAGATAGGCCCATTTATGGACAAGAAATATCTTTCCTTGTATGCGAATATGATTAGTGTTTATATTCTGATATTTCATACACAAAACATAAGTTGTTGTGTGTTAGTTTGTATTTTCGTTCATTCATATACACATTAACACGTAAACATATTATGAGTTTGTTTTATAAAAAGGAATTTTCGTAAATTGTGGCTGTTTGTTGTCCTATTTTTTTAATAAACTAAAGATTATCATAGTCATCGATTATAATTGCATAAAAATCGCACAAAAAGTTTTATCGCACAGTTTAGTTGTAGTATCACAGCCAATGCTTATGGAGAACTCTTGCAAAGAAAAAAAAATGTTACGAATTACATTCTAAAAAAGAAAGTAAATATATTTGTTCTAAGCACTCTAAAGTCTGCTCAAAAATGATAGAGACTAAAAAAAAATTAGGAGAGAATAGCTCGCTAACCATACGGATCATACAATTGATTTTTAAAAATTTTCTTAATGAATAGAAAGACTAAGACTTTTTTTTCTTGTCTTACCAAAATGCAGCGGCCATCTTATGGAGATGGGCTTTGAGTTGTGTTATAAAAATTTACTTAATAACGGATTTTAGATTACTCTTAAGGCTGGTTCATACTTATGACAAAACGTCTTTTGGACTGGTTTTGTCCAAAGGACAATATTAGAAAAGCCAAAACGTCCTTTGGACAAAGTATGAACGCTACTTAAAATTTGTCCTTTGGACAAAGTCCAGTCCAAAAGACGTCCAGTCCAAAAGACAAAGTCCAGTCCTAAAGACCTTTGGATAAAGTCCAAAGGACAAAATCCAAAGGGAAAAGTCTAAAGCACAAGAAAGTATGGACACGTTGTCCTTTGGACAAAATCCAAAGGACGTTTTGACGCTGTGTTGGTCCTTTGGACTTTGTCCAAAGGACGTTTTGTCATAAGTATGAACCAGCCTTTACTCGACTTTTGAAATTTCTACTTTTACTCGTACTCAGATTTTTTTTCTTGCAAATACCTAAATTAATTTAAGTAAATTCAACGACTCAATTCCCTATGGGCTCGTTGAAAAATGCGTGGCTGAAAAAAGTTTTTTAAACTGTAACACGCTAAACACCATTTATTTAGACCAAAAATCTTATTAAAAAAAAATTTATACATAAAATTACCAAAAAAACTTTAGGGCGAAGCTCTGGAGCACCAAAACTGGAGCTTTTCTCCGTTTTAAAATTACTTTCTCAACTTTTAAAAACTATGCTTTTACTTCTATTTAAAAAAAACAAACTCTTATTTTTACTTTACTTCAATAGAATTTTGACCCCGTTTTTTTACTTTACTTAAACAAAAAAATCACAAATTACTTTTACTTTTTTTGAATTATTTTTACATAGGCACCTTGCACTGGAACTCGGTTTATACATAAAGTATGCAATATAAATAAGCGTCACCATAATGGATAATTACCGTATCTCCTACTTATCTTTCGTAGTATGCAGATCAACCTATCGAAAGCGCGCGAAATTTCGATCGGTTGATCTGCATACTACGAAAGATAAGTAGGTTTTACGGTAATTATCCATTATGGTGACGCTTATGTGTATTGTATACTTTATGTATAAACCGAGTTCCAGTGCAAGGTGCCTATAGGCACCTTACACTGAAACTCGGTTTATACATGAAATATGCAATATACATAAGCTTCACAATAATGGATAATTACCGTATCTCCTACTTATCTTTCGTAGTATGCAGATCAACCCATCGAAAATTCGCGCGCTTTTGATCGTTTGATCTGCATACTACGAAAGATAAATAGGAGATACGGGAATTATCCATTATCGTGACGCTTATGTATATTGCATAATTCATGTATAAACCGAGTTCCAGTGCAAGGTGCCTATAAAATAATCGAATATTATCTTTTACTTTTTACAACTCTACTGTGAGTATCTGTAAAGCAATTTTTGGGGTATATTTTTTGTTTTGTTGATTTGCCATTTTTGTTTCAAATTCAGTAATTTGATAAAATTGTTGAAATAACGTGTTTAATCTGTAATATTAAACCGTTTACGGAAAAAATTTTATTGTTAAAAACTTAATTCAATACTACAAATTATCAAAGTCTGCTTATAAAAAAAAGACTATGAATTTGTTAAGATTAATTAGAAAAATAAAACTCTTTTCTAATAGACCTCCCTAGCTTACAAAATTCTGGGTCCGCGGTCCCACCGCGTAATCAGAATTCGTTATGAAACCATTGATTTTTACCAAATTTTTTTCGGAAACCGGAGATTAAACAACAATATTAAAACAATTTCGAATACTTTTGTTAACTTCTGACCATTATTTAGAGCTATTTTAAGCATTAATTAGGTTTTTCATACGCAAATTTATTTCGGTTAACCAGAAAAAAACACTTTGTAATGCTTTAATTTAATAAAAAAAGCACGTCAAAATTTCTCAAATATAATATGTTTTATTATTTGTAGTATTTCTAATTTCAAAATAATACAACAAAATGCACTTAATTTAAGAGGAACTCTGTTTCGTGATGAGACCACCGACCCAATTTTTATAATGCTAGGTAGGTCCATTAATAATTTTTATATAAGATCGCGCTAAAATTTAATGAACCTACCTAGCATTACAAAAATTTGGGTCTGAGGTCCCGCCGCGAAATCAGAATTTGTTATGAAACCAATGATTTTTACCAAATTTTTTTCGGAAACCGGAGATTAAACAACAATATTAAAACAATTTCGAATACTTTTGTTAACTTCTGACCATTATTTAGAGCTATTTTAAGCATTAATTAGGTTTTTTATATGCAAATTTATTTCAGTTAACCAGAAAAAAAACTTTGTAATGCTTTAATTTAATAAAAAAAGCACGTCAAAATTTCTTAAATATAATATGTTTTATTATTTGTAGTATTTCTAATTTCAAAATAATACAACAAAATGTACTTAATTTAAGAGGAACTCTGTTTCGTGATAAGACCACCGACCCAATTTTTATAATGCTAGGTAGGTCCATTAATAATTTTTATATAAGATCGCACTAAAATTTAATGAACCTACCTAGCATTACAAAAATTTGGGTCTGAGGTCCCGCCGCGAAATCAGAATTCGTTATGAAACCAATGATTTTTACCAAATTTTTTCGAAAACCGGAGATTAAACAACTATTTGAAAACAATTGCGAGTACTTTTGTTAACTTTTGACCATTACTTAGAGCTATATTAATCGTAACTAAGGTTTCTCATATGTAAATTTTTTTGGTAAATCAGAAAAAAAAAATTTTTTTGATGCTTAATTAAATACAAAAAGACCACAAAATTTTTCAAGCAGATGTTTTTTTTGGGTATTTTCAGTTTCGTGGTGGGACCACCGACCCAATTTCTGTTATGCTAGGTAGGTCCATAGATATTTTATATTTGTAGTTTTTCGGGTTTCAGAAATACTACAATGAAATGCATCTACTCTAAAAGGTATTTTGTTTCGTGGCGGGATCGCCGCCCTAAATTCTGTTATGCCACAAAATTATGTTACAGCAAAATGAGCCACTGTCATTATAAAATATACGTGACTGTGACTAATTCCGTAGTTAGTAAGGTTCCATAAAAAATCTAAAATAAGTCACAATAGCATGTATTTTATACGAAATGTGGCTCGTTTTGCCATAGTAACAACGATAATCTGTATAAATTCGCAAACTGATTTATCCATGGTATTATTATTGTTATTTAATAAAATCCATAGATTTCTTATGGACCTACCTAGCATAACAAAATTTTGGTCGGCGGTCCCACCACGAAACAAAGTTCCTCTCAAATTAAATGCATTTTTTCGTATTATTTTTGAAACTGGAAATACTATATACAAATAAAACATATACTTGAAAAATTTTCGTGGTCTTTTTGTATTTAACTAAGCGTCACAAAATGTTTGTTTTTTCTGAATAACCTAAAAAATTTACATACGAGAAACCTTAGTTACGCTTAATATAGCTCTAAATAATGGTTAAAAATTTACAAAAATATTCGAAATTGTTTTAATATAGTTGTTTAATCTCCGGTTTCCGAAAAAATTTGGTAAAAATCATTGGTTTCATAACGAAATCTTATTTCGCGGCGGGACCGCGGACCCAAATTTTTGTAATGCTAGGTAGGTCCATAGCAATTAGTGCGATATGCTCCGGAGCGGAGCTCCGCCCTATTTTTGTTCAAATTTCATGAATAATTAAAAAATGATGCCATATATTATTTTGTCAAATTTTTTTTGCGAATTATTTTTTTCAAAACTTATTTAAAACGCTAGAAATAGTCTTAAAAATGCAGATAGAGTAACTTTAAATGTGTTTTAAGCTTGATTACACTTTAAATGGCTCATTCAAAGGACCACTGTCACAAATCAAATTCCTATAACGCCCGAACCGGACTGCTCCTTTAATACCAAACCTACCTAACTCAACTTTGGTATTTAGAGTGCTCCACTACAAGGCTACAACATTTTTAAATTTCAGCTGAATCGGTTCAGTATTAAAGGAGCAGTCCGGTTCGGGCGTTATAGGAATTTGATTTGTGACAGTGCTCCTTTAAGGGGTGGAGCTCTGAAGCTCCCACCGCTTTAAATGGACGGAGCTCCGGAGCATGATAATGGGGGGTAGAAATATCGCTAATAGCAATGATCCTCTTGAAACGTAGATAACGCGAAAAAGGTGCACGTGAACAGAGAGGCGATATTTGAATTTCACGAAGTATTTTTGAGGTCTGGAAACTGTGTTGTGATACTCGTCATTACTCTGACAGAAAGAGTCACAATCAATATAAAATTAATTTGACTGTGACTCAAATTGTTGATACTATTTTTGTGTTAAAGAATAAAAAAAGTCACAGTTACGAGTATTTTCAGACGCTGTTGACTCACTGGGGAACGGGACACGAGGGTACTGGGCTTAAAAAAATTGCGTTCACCACAACCTCGCAGCAAAATCGATACATTATGCAAGGGGGGACACGAGGGTACTGACGAGCAACACGATAGTCAAAACCCTCCCAGTTAAAAGGAAATTGCTCAGTTTTAAAGACCTTCACAGAGTTATCACCTTATAGATTTATTTTTAGCCAATTAGGGATTGGGACAAAATGGAGATCTTTCTTCTATTGGAAATCTAGATTTTTCCCAAGCGCGAATTGGCTAAAAGTCTTGTTTTAAATGATCAACATGCGTTCAAGTGAATTCCCTAAGCTAGAGTGGACTAAAAAGGCAAGAAGATATTTTTACTGAAATATATTTTTGCAGAAGTTATTTTTTTAAAAATTTTATCAAAAAAAATATCAATTATTTTAATCAAGTTGATGAAAAGTCGATGAAAAAAGTATATATTAAAAAATTACAGCAAAAAACTGTACAATTCGCTTCGTATTTTCCTACAAATATATGATTCAGAAAAAAACAGTAATTAAATAACTTTTTGGTGTTCTCTTTCCACTCATGATTGTGTAATATTAATTCTTTAGTTTTTTTGCAAACGCAGGGTTTCAAAGCTCCAGAGCTTTGGAGTAAGCTTCAAACATCATTATTGTTTTTATTAAAAAGCCATTGTATAAATTCTGTGTAAAATGACCTTTAAAATTTCGTTCAATTATTTAGTACGATGTTTTTAAATAATTTACGAAGTTTTTTTATTATTAAATTGCATTATATTTAAAAAATGTTATTTATAATTAAAAACGAACGAAATTATGTAACATTTAATTGTCTACGCTTTCAAACAACATTAAAATTCAGTTCAGCTCATTTAGTTTAAAAATTTACATATTTGTGGCAAACGTATTTTTTCTTAGCTCAGTACCCTCGTGTCCAGTACCCTCATGTCCAGTACTCTAGTGTCCTAAAATCCCTCATTGTGTCATAGTAACGACACTGTTGAATAGCTTTAATTCTTTGGTTGGAAACCTGCGCCGAACGTACTATTATCAAGAATACATAATATATTATGTATTCTTGCTATTGCTGAACTGAATATACGTAACGAGTTCCAATCGACTGCGCACGACAAAATGTTCATGTTAATTAAACCACGCCGTATGTGAATTACGTAAATTAAATAACCTAATACGTTAGATCCATTGATTGCAAATAAAATTTATAAAAAGCTTAGTGAAATTCAAAACTTCGCACAAAATAAATCGAAAAGCGATACTCTACTACGCAGCCTTAATTACAGGGTAACATTATTATAATATTCAAAGTGTTGATTTGCTCCGAAGCTTCCTCCGTTTTAAATGAATGGAGCTCCGGAGCATGATACTAGAGGGTGGAAACATCACTAACACAAAGTCATGCTTTATCTTAAAGTATGCTTTTATTTATTTTATTTTGGAAAATGCTACTGTGATTTTTAATCATAATGGTTTCCGGAAGCTCTGTTTCCAAAGCTCCAAAAATCCCTGAAGCTACGCCTTTTTTTTACTATTTTAAAAATTATTGCTATAGATATTTTGTCGGAAAATTTTTGAAAATTAACTTTTTTCAAAGGTTGTTAAAACAAAAAATATTCCTAAAATAGAAAGCTAAAATAATTTAGAATATATTAAATAAGTTTAATGAATAAGCTTTACATTGCTCTTTTAAAACCTGAAGCTGCACCCGTTTTAAAAAGCCGGAGCTTCGGAGCTTGATACGGAAGAGCTAGAAAATCGTCGTTTCAATAGAAAGAGACCAACAAGCTTGTACGAGTTTGCATTTTTTGTACAAAAACAGCAGTAATTTTGACAAATCTTTTTTGACAAATGTTGCGATGCTTTTTATATTCTGCTTGATAACAAATCCAAATACAATAGATTAATAATCAGTTATGTTAAGGATATAGCTTCATGTTATAGATTTTTGTTAACCTGTTTCTAAGCTCGCTACGAGCATTTCGCTTAGTAACAGTCGTCACCTTCGAAAACAAACGCTGCGTTGATTTTAAATTCTTTAAAGTCATATTTAAAATATAAGGAAATATTTTTAACCTTTGAAAAAACTCCATTATACAATAGCCGAGCTGCGTATATACAATTTTCTTTACAAGATGTCTTTCGAAATACACGAAAATTTGGCTCTTCGGGGTAGCCTTGATAATATTCCGGCACGAGAAGGGAATGTAATTCGTCTGTTTATCAGCTCCACTTTTACTGGTAAGTGTCTGCCTAGATTTAAAACTCACGTATGGAAGGCTCAAATTATATGATAAATACCGGCACAATTTTGTACAAACTGACTTTATATTGTAGGCGCTTTATTATTTCTTTGACACGCTATTTTAAAACTTAATTTCTAATTTGTGAATGAAATTCCGGTAATCACGTGAGGATTTTAAGGACCCTAAAATGTCATATGGTCTTCGTAATCTCGTCATATATGTTTCACTTTGTGGGAATGGTTCTGGAAGGAGCTGTTTTAGCTAATTAGCGCTTGGGAAAAAATCATCTCTAATAAATAAAAGATCTTCATTTTTTTTCCAAAGCGCTAAATGGCTAAAAGTAATTATATAAGGTCATAACTCTGAAGATATTTAACACTGAATAACTTCCGTTTAAATCCGAGGGTTTTGACCATCGTGGTTAGGAGTTTTCAGTCAACGGATATTGGCATACTTCTTATCGTAACACTGTCTGATTTCCTTTAAAGCTCCAAAGCACCTCCTCGGAATTCCTCCTTATTTTTAAGGCTGGTTCATACTTATGTACTTAATTTTACATGCGTTTTTACGCTGTGTTTGTCCTTTGGACTTTGTCCAAAGGACGTTTTTACATAAGTATGAACCAGCCTTTATGCTAATTTCCTAGCTAATTATTAAGTAGCGCTGTATTTTATATTCGAAAAAACAGTAACCTAAAATGTTGTTGAAAATTTTATATAATAATTAAAAAGAATAAGAACAAAATGATATTTTGTGATATGTTATGCAGAGCAAATTATGATTTTGTTTGATGCTTGAAATATAAAAAAAACTAATTTAGATATGAGCACGGAGCGAAACGAACTTATGAAGAACACTTTTCCAAAACTTTGTGATTATTTTCGAAAAAAAGGAATGGAATTTCAGGCAATAAATTTTTTTTCTTTTCGATCTTATATTTACCGTCTTTGTCATTAATGTAAAGGTTTCAAGTCTGCTAAAAAAAACTTTATTAGTGACGAAAAACCGTTTGGAAATAACGGACAATTTTTCATGCATAATAATTTTTATTACTAAAAGATTTTAAACGAAAGCGGATAAATTAAAACTCGCATGAAACGGTTACCCTTTTTTGCTGAAATGCTGATTTTTAGGTTGTGGATCTTCGATGGGGGGTGCGAGAGGAACAGGTTTTGGACCATCAAGCGTCAAAAATTTGCATGAGAGAAATACAGAATACACAGCGCGTTTCCAGAGGAGTTTCCTTCTTGGTAAGATTGTTTTAAGCAAATTGAATTTTTAAATTTACAATAATTTAGGTTTTTGACGTTGGATCATAACGTATTTAAAACAATAAATGAGCTCAAAAGTAAGGTTTTCAGAGAAGGCGTAATGTTCAGGAAATGTCTACGAAAACAGTTGTTAAAATAATCCAAGGGTCTACAGTGTACATGTGCTGTAATTTTGTGTAACGAAAGTTAACTATCAGTTTAAAATTTGCATGTTTTTGTAAATTTCAGCCCAGTTAAATATTTCAAATTCAATCCATTCACCTAATTTTCTGCAGTATTAGACGCAAATATTTCTGCCAGAACGAAAAGACAAGCGTTTAAAAATCAGACTGAATATAATCCTGCCGATTAAATAAAATTTAATTTTTGCTAAACAATTTCGAAACCGAATTGAATTATCTAATATAGTAGTGTTTAGGCTTCATAAGGAGACAAATACGGTTGGTGTCCACTTCCGGCGGAGATCCCTGGAAACACTTGGACTGCATCTAATAATATTAAGACAGTGAAAAAGATTGTGAAAAAATAGTATATCTCGGCAACGGAACGATTATACACATATGTCATTTCGCAGCTAAAACTATAGTTCATTAGGTTGTTTTTTAATAAGACTTTAAAAACTTTATAAACTAGCCATGAAAAATGCTCTAGGAGTAGAGCAGGGAAAAAGGGCGATTTCTCCCCGGGCGTATGTTTAGACAGAAAAGATGAGGACTAGCCAGAGATGGACAATGTGAACCATGAAAATTTTTATTTGGTTTGGGCAGCTGCCCACTGAAAAAATTTTCTACCATATTATAATTATTTGTTTATACGTTGAATTACATACACCACAGACCGCACTGTTGCATTTTTTTCTTTAGTCGGATGAAATGTCAATTGAAAAAATCATACACACAGTAACCTTTGACAAGCGCCAAATCGCCACTTTCTCAAAGTTATAGTTGTTTCTTACACATACAAATATCACCTTCTAATTAATAAAGTGGAAAAATCGCCCCTTTTTCCTGCTCTATTCTTAGATCATTTTTCAAGGCTAGTTATGTTAACCATTGCAAATGTTTAGGCCTTGTTAGGAGACAAATACGGTTCGTGTCCACTTCCGGCCGAGATTCCCAAAAAACACTTTGAATGCATATTGCCTTTGTTGAAAAACCGAAAGGACCCCGGAACCCTTACAGAATGGTACTCTATCATTATAATTTTGTTTATTCAGCAGCAATAAGTAGCATAGATAAAAAAATAAATTTATGGGAAAAAGTGGCATTAAATAAAATTTATCAATAATCAATAATCATCTCTAATGCAGTTAAAAAAGAAATAAAATAGGTTTTTATTCAATTAATACATCAAAAACATATAAAAAGAAAAATGAGACACTTAGAATAAACTGCTTAAAAAAGGTCCCATTTAAATGGGACCTTTAGACTTTGAGTCCCACTTAAATTGGATCCCATTTAAGTAGGTCCCATTTAAATGAGATTTATTTAAATGGGATCCCATGAATCCTATTTAAATGGGATCCTATTTAAACAGGTCCCATTTAAATAAGACTAATTTAAATGGCATCCCATTTAAATAAAACTTATTTAAATAGAATCCCATGTAAATGCGAAAATGGGACCAAAAGTCAAAAGGTCTACTGAGACCAAAAAAATAATAAAAAACCAAAATAGTTTTACCCATTATGGTTTTACTTGTGCTGGCAAAGTAGGTGCGCGAAAAACAGTTGTGCAACATTATTAGCAAAATATGTAAAACCAATATGGGTAAATAAAATATATATAACGAGTCCACAAATAATGAACAGTAAGTAAAACTACAGTATAAATAACTGTACCAACTATTTAGGTATCGACTAGATGAGAATGCTGTGCCCCCGGTGTACGTGTTACTTCCGGTTTCTGAAAAGTACGAATATTTTAGCAGTACAAAACCAGAGGACGTGGAATTAAGAATAAAGGTTTGGGTATTTTTACGCCATATCCAAGCTTAGGATTTTGAAATGCGTGCCTAAATTTAGTATAAAAAATAATAATATAATAAATTCGAACTATTTCTTTTGTTTAAATCAAAAAATACCAATTGAACCAAATCAGTTAATTCTCACGGTATTGGCTAATTTATGTTTTAGTTTTTCCCTTTGGAATTTTTTTCGTCCGAAAAGCGCTGCGAATCCGCAGAAGGGATTCCATGCCACCACTGCTATGTTAATAGTACCAAAATCTTTTTTTTCGTTTTCTGTTTTATAATTGTGCGTTTTATCTATCCTTTACTTTATTTATACCTATTAATTTTCATTTCCTGTAATTCAATTGCTTTTTACTTACTATTTATTGTAACTTTACTACTTTTCTAACAAAAATGTTTTTGTATACCAGATTTTTTAACTGAGGATGATCCAAGAACGGGTCGAAAGCTTTTATGATGAAAATAAACGTTTTAACCTTTGTTGCTGTAGCAATTAACGTTCTAAAGCCAATGTCTTTCAGGCTGAAATTAAGGGCGGACCGTTCTCCGCCAAGAAGAAATAAACAATAACGCGCAAACCAAGAAAATTAAAAAAATTAAGTCTCAATAGTAATGTAACCAATAATTATTTAATTGCATCACGTGTTCCACTGCGCGTGATATTTTCTCGGAGAACGAGTGGTTACTCGACCACCCTTACAATTTCACCCTGATAGAATTCATCTTTAGTATTTTTTTAAATAATATATAATAAAAAGTACCAACCTTTTTTATTTAGGACCGGAGAGACTGGGAAAATGTCCAAGGGCGAATTCGTCATTTGCTGCAAGAGGGCGCCAGCACAGCCGCCAAAAACGGATCCCTCACCGCCGCGGAGAAACACCGGTACTTCATGGCCGTGACCGAACAGGAAATAACCCACGGGATTCTTAACGATCCGCTTGCTGCGGAAAGAACGCTCTGTTTCTTCAGATCTATCGATGGAATTAAATTGAAGGATGAATGCGCCGGAAGGTATATTTTCCACGTAACACCTTCGTTTTTAAGGACCTTTAATTGTCGGGTAAAATTATCGACTTACGGCTATATATGTTTTACTACCCGGTAATCAAAAGGAAAGGAGATAAAAATTGGCGTGGCCATTTGGTCCCGGCGTTCATTGGAGAATCGAATTTTTCTCCACGTTCATTGGTTGAAAGTTATCCTACGCAGCGTCATAATTTTGAGGAGATCTTTAACACTGACTAAAGAACGTTCGTTCAAATGGGAAGTTTTTTGCCATAATAATTTTTAGGTTTAAAAAATACCCAGCTTCATTTTGCTGATTCATCTTATTTTTAATGCGATAGTCAAAACCATCCCATTTACAAAACGGAAATTGTTCAGTGTTAATATTCTTTACAGAGTTATAACGTTATAGAATCAATTTTAGCCAATTAGTGCTTATGAAAAAGGAGATTTTTCACCCATTAGAGATTAATTTAGCACTAATTGACTAAAAGTGATTCTATTAGCTCCTCATACAACCATTCCCACAAAAAAACATTTGTGACGAGATCACAAATACTATATGACATTTTACGGTCGTTAAAATCATGAAAAAGATTATTGTACGCAATAAAAACTTTTAAAAAATATCTTCATCAAAAATTGATTGAACTTCTTAAAAGACTTCTTCTAAAGGCATAAATTCATCATGTCCGGGAGGTCACATACCCTGGAAGTTTTTTCATAATATCCAAAGAAGACGTCAAAATATGTAACTAACACTAAGTGGAGTTTGCGAAATCATTTAGGGTCGATTATATATCGATTATAAACCAGCTAAATTTAAATATAAGTATTTGACAATATAAACATATTCCAGTAGTATTGCTTTAGATATATCGATATTGGATCTGACAACACGGTGGACAAAAGAAGCAAACTAATGCTTCAACACCTGAAGAATAAAACCCTGCCAGCGAAATTATCCCAGAAAAACATTTTTCGCTACCAAGTGCCTTGGGACAGTGAAGTAGTGTAGTCTGCTAACGGCAAAATTTACATAATTAAAATAATTAAAGATAAATTCTATCTGGGTGAAAATAGATGAGTGGTGAAGTAACCACTCGTTCTTAGAGAAAATATCACGTGCAGAGAAACACATGTCGCAACTAAATAATAACCGGTCACATAACCGCTGAAAACTTTTTTTTAAAATTTTTATCGCTCGCAGGTTTATTGTTTATTTCTTCCTGGCGGAGAGCGGTTACACCCTTAATTTCAGCCTGGAAGACTTCAGCTTTAGTCAGCTATGAAGAATTTTAAAACAGAGATCCGAATGTACCGAAAGATCTCAAAGAGTAGTTTGCTTAATGATATAATATTAAAAGGAGGTGAAATAAAAACGGAACCAAAAATACCAAAAAAATTCTCACGAGAAACAATTTTTGAAAAAAAAACTTATAAAAAGGCTAAATTAAAATTAAAAGCAACATGGAATAAACTGAATAATAATTATGAACCTATTAATAAAACGTACATTTTCTGTCAATTAAATTCCTACAATATATATCGCTAAACAATTTAAAATGTGGTTTTATTTTATTTTTTTGTTAAAAATTTTTTTTGTAAAAAACTTTTGAGTATTTTTTGCGTATATCTTTATATCCCGCCTATAAGTTTTTTCTGTGGTGTTTTTTTGGTTTTTGAATCAAAACTCGCAGGACTAACTGTAAAATAAAAATTATTAAAGCAAATAAATTTTGCAAACACAGTAGTTGTCACTAAAAAAATTAGTTTGTTGGAAAAATTTTATAAAACAGTTAAAAATTTAGTTTTTAAAAAACATGGCGTCGCCTAATTAGGGTTGTTTTACCAGCGTCCCTAACTCGCTGTTCCGGTACGATAGAATTTTTGTGTAAAACCAGCCAAATCTTATTCTTTTTTTGAGAAAACAGTCATTCAATCATTACTAAGAACGAGATAAAGAGTCAACATTAGTAATTTAAAATCAACGTGACAATGACTTATAATGCTTAGAGTATTAAGGCTGGTTCATACTTATGTAAAAACGTCCTTTAGAAAAAGTCCAAAGGACATTTTTACATACGTTTATACGCTGTATTTTCCTTTGGACTTAGTCCAAAGGACGTTTTTAAATAAGTATGAACCAGCCTTTAGTCTGTTTAAAGATAAAATAAGTCACAGTTACATGCATTTTATGATTATTCCGACTTATTCTGCTATGGTAACAGATATTAACATCACCTTGTGATAATATTGCATGTAACAGCGCTGACTGAGGCGACTGAGCGAGCTCATAGTTTTATAGGTATAAACAAGCAACAAGAGTCCTAGGCAATTTTTCGATTATGTACTCATTTTAGCGTTGCCTATTTACAACTCTATGTATGTATACTAAATTTTTGTTTGAGATATAACTCTTTAAGACTAATACCACTAACATATAGATAACTAATATGTGTGATATAAAAAGGTTAATTGGTACCCCAAAAATATATATTTTAATATTAGCCGCATATACTACTTTAAGGGTATCTGCACTACGAATGCTCAGCACAAAACTTACTTAACTCAGCTCTGCGAAAATGTTTATCGCTCCATAATCGAACTGAGCGAATGGAGAATCGATAAAACCAAAACCGACTTGGTTCAGTTCGATAGGGTTTGGTATTACGATATTCTTCACCATCTAACTTTCTGCAAAGAAAAACTAAAAGTTTTCCAGAAACGCCGCAAAATCATGGTCCACTGCCAACGGGCTTTGGAGAACGAATTTCAAATTAGAAAACCCATTTTCGGCGAAGATCCTGGCGGCGGTGAAGAAATTTCCGGTGAAAAGTCAAATGTTGAAAAATCCGAAAATGGCGCGGCCGCATCGGAAACTTCTTCCCAAACTTTGGAAATTACCCAAAACACTTTGAAAAGCGTGGCGAACGCTCCGGAACCTAAAGGGTACGGAAGGAACAGAAGAAAAAAGATACGCGAACACAAAGAACCCGTTAACTGCAACAAACCGGTCGTGATGTACGGTCCCAGCGGGATGGGTAAAACTTCGATGATGGCCAAGGTCTTCGATATGTTCTGTTCGGAAAGTCAAAAACCGAGCAATTGCCACAGTTGGCTGTTCTCTGACACCCCGGTCAAAATCGTCCGTTTTCTGGGAACGAGCCCGTTGAGTTGCGAGATTAGAGACGTAAGTCGAATAACGTCCTTACTCTGACAGAAAGAGTCGCAATCAGTATAAAATCAATGTGACTCTGACTCATAACGATTATATAATTTGTGTTTTAATGGAAAAAAGAGTCACAGTTACGAGTATTTTACAACAATTCTAACTCATTGTATCGTAGTAATGACCATAACGTCGTTACTACGGCAAAATGAGCCACAGTTCGTATAAAAATTGTGTGCCTGTGGCTCATTTTAAATTTTTAACAAGACTTTATAAACTACAGAATGAGTCAGAGTTACGATTATTTTACAATTATTCTGACTCATTGTGTCGTAGTAATGACCTTAACGTCCTTACTACGTCAAAATGAGCGACAGTTCGTATAAAATGTGTGTGCCTGTGACTCATTTTAAATTTTTAACAGGACTCTATAAACTACAGATTGAGTCAGAGTCACGTGTATTTTATAATGACAACGGCTCATTTTGCTGTAGTAGCGACGATAAGCTTCTTTTAATGCTTTTTCATTGTGCGCTTGCTTAAGTGTGTGCTTATTAAGATATAAAAAGGGATATATAAGTTATGTGTATATTAAAGTGAAATATTAGTCCACCAATTTCACAAATGGACACAATTTGCATACTGCGCGGCTAATTTGAAAACGGGGAAGTAGAAATAAATCTTTGCTTTCAAAAACAATAGTGGATTTGTAACAGTCAAATATGAATAAATACAACATTTATTAGACTAAAACAAAACAATATGGTTCCTTCATGTTCATAGACCTACTTATCCAGCATAACCAAATTATGTGTGATGCATTAAAAAAATTTTGAATAAGTGTGTTGGTCAGTCAGAAAGTGTTTTAATAACAACAATAATGATGAAACAAAAATAAGTATTTCTGTAACTTTTCGTTGGTTTAAGCTATATTTTCTGTTAAATTGGTTTGTAAGTAAATTTTTTAGGTAAAATTGAAAATCTGCTTGCGATCTTAAAAGTTAATAAATTCATGTGGTGAAATAGATGCTTTATTCTAGCAAAAGACGAAACAAAGTTTCAAAAAAGCCTTATATTAAATGGAATAGTATATAAAGCTACATAAGTCTAAAAACTAAATGCCAGAAAAGACTAAAACAAGTCTCTTTAAAACCTGTAAATTAATTACAGATTTTGTGAAATTTTCAGAAAAACAAAACGGAATAAAAACAATACGTGTAAAAGCTTTAGTTTGCGTTTTTTAACCATTAATAAAACTTAATTCAAATAAGTGGATTAACTTTTACATGAGTTAACCAGCTGTAAATACCACAGTATTAGTTAAGTCACACCTCGTCAAAACGATACAAAAAAAAGTATAACGCAAGCGTCACAGTAACCATGAAAAATTTCTGTCAAAATAAGTTATCGCATTGCGCATTAAATTTTGTAATTTATCATTATTATCATAAAGCAAAACATACCGCCATATTAACGGCTTTTTAAAATCAAATATCAAGTTATAAGTCCCAAAAACATTGAAAAATTCAGATTTAATATAAGGCGACTTTTAATTTAACAAATATACATTGACAGCTAATTTGTTTTACGTAATAAATAGAAACATTAAAGAAAAAGTCGCCTTATATTAAATCTGAATCTCACTTTGAGAGGAATTTATGTGAATTAAGTTTTATTAATAGTTAAAAAACGAAAACTAAAGCTTTTACACGTATTGTTTTTATTCGGTTTTGTTTTTCTGAAAATTTCACAAAATCTGTTATTAATTCACAGGTTTTAAAGAGACTTGTTTCAGTCTTTTCTGGCATTTAGTTTTTAGACTTATGTAGCTTTATACTATTCCATTTAATATAAGGCTTTTTTTCGAAACTTTGTTTCGTCTTTTGCTAGAATTTCCGCCTTTTAATGCATTGAATTCAATGTCATTTATTAAAGATATAAAACATTAAAAAAATTACTCATTTTAAAAGAAACGTCATGGTCTCCTCATGATATGAATACAATTATTTTCATATCCAAAACTTCAATGTAATTTTAAGCAGTATACTATACAAAAATTAAGTCTGGGTAACTCCGTAAAATTGTATGGAACCTGAAAGAACCATATAAAATAGTGTGTTTTTCTTCTTTTTAAATTTTTTTAGTTAGACCTGATTTACCCACTTTTTTGGAAATTATCTTTATTTGGACTTTTGTTTTGTGCTTGATTTTTCTGGATTGATGGTTTATTTTTAAACAACAAAACCACACCATTGTAAATGGTTTTTCCAGGTTCCATACAATTTTACGGGGTTACCCAGACCAGTCTTTTCTCGCAATAAATTTTTGGAGTGATTGTAGCTTCATAGTATTCCATATAAAAAAGACTTTTTTTCTGTTTGGATTTTGATAAATTTCCGTCTATTGAAACATTGTATCCCGCAGCGCTCACACGTCACCCAAGATTTATTTCATTTTATTTTTTTAAACATTTTTATTGTTGCCATTTGGCTGCTAATTAGTGGTAAGGATATTTTTTCGGTTCCCGTTGAAAATTAGTAATTTTTATAAAAAGGTAAGGAATTATAATTTAAACCAAAAAAATAACCACAAGAGAATGTGTATTACTGAATCAAGTTACTTAATATGTAATTCAGTAAGGAAAAAAAGTGTCACACAAGTACCCCAGTACCTAATGCGTAACTTAGAAAAAAAATGTTCATTTTTCACATGAACAGAGGTTTAACTACGGGCAATAAAGCATATACGAGAATAAAATTCAGGTGAGGCGGCAATTTAGCATCTACGTGAAAAAAATCAGCTCCAAATATTTACCACAGGGAAAAATTTTTGGGGGACCCCAAAAAAAAAAAAAAACAAAAAAAAGTTAAGCAAATTAAGCTTATTAGTATAAAATTCCAGTATGTTTAGCAAAAATTTTTAGGTTTTTAATATCAGAAAAATATGGGTAATATTTTAGTTATGTAAAATGTTTAGATTTTTAATTGGCTAAAAAACTATTAAAGGTTTTGTTGATTTCGATGACGCCATCAACAACGGTTAACCGCGCCGTGACTTAACCCATTTAATATAAGGGAAAGAGCGCTCCGCGCTCTTCCCTGATTTTTAGCAGCTAAAATAAAATAAAATTGAAAACCATTTAATTTGTGAAAAATTGTCATTTCGCAGCTGAGTTTTTACATTTTAAACTTTTTCGCAGCATTTTGTTATTCTAGGTGGAGGGGTATTAAAAATTTGATAACAAGCACACAAATCGTTTAAATTCAGTTTAACTATCAAGTTTGATTAGGTTTTCCTATAAACTTCTCAGTTCACTCCAACGGACTATAAGTTTAAAAAATATGAGAATAAGAAAACGTGTAATTAATAAATTAATTTTTGGTAAATTAAATTAGATCAATAATGGTATAAGAAATTCAACATACTTGTTTCTGTATGTAATTAAAAAAAATGGTTAAAAGATGACCTGCACAAATAGTTTTTGAAACGCTAAAAAAACTCGTGATTTTCACGGGATAAAAGTTAGCGTGGTTCTCCAATCTCCATTATCTTTAGGATACGAAATTTCTTTTAACTTAATTGGATTTTTAAGTATTTCCAAAAAAAAATTTTTTTATAGAAGGGCAAGTTCTAAGGAAAGAAAGTCGAGATTAAAGAGTTTTAGAAATAATATGATATAAAAAAAAATTCTGCGAGTTAGCTGTAAAGTATTAATAACAGCTTTTTTATTAATAGAGAATAAAAATATTATTATATATTGCAAATTAAATAAGCAGTTTTTGACATACATATATGAACCATTTACCGTTGGACAACAAAGATTTTACTACCAAAATCTTTTTTTCGTCAAAATAGATGAAACCATATCGTGATCTGGAGTTTTTAACATTTGGGTTTAATGAAACCTAGGTAACTTGGAGCCAAAAATAAAGAACTTGGATCCGGAAGTTTGAAATTCGGATTTGAACGTAAAAATCGCTAAATAATATATATAAGACTATATATATAAGCCAATACTGTATCTAAGCCAAAGCGAAATCTAAATCTAAGCCCGAAACGATTTTTTCTTAAAAGTTCGAAGTTACTATTTTTCGCGGCTCCAAGTTCCAAAAAAAATTCCGACGGCTCCAAGTTCACCACTTGCTGGCTCTAAAGACCGTTTGAATTGTTGAGATTTCAAGTCAAATGTCACATTTCAAATTAAACAAATTCTTTGCAAAAAGTATCTTTTTAAGATAGTTAGTTTTTTTGGCTATAATGGTTTAAGAACAGTTTTTGGGTCGTTTTAGTGGTACAAAAATTCAAAATAAAAAAAAATCTGAAAATAAAATGTCATAATTCATTATGTTTGAATTTAATTTCCAAATCAATCAAAACACTATTTTTGTTTATTTGTTAAATATATTTTCCAGTGTCTAAAAAACACATTTTAAATGTTAGCAGCCTACACTACTTTAAGGGTGTCTGCACTACCTATTCTCAGCACAAAACTTATTTGACTTAGCTTTGCAAAGATGCTTTGCAACGATCGATAATCGAACTAAGCGAATCGAAAATCGATAAAACAAAAGCCGACTCGGTTCAGTTTGTTCAAGTTTGGTACTACGACATTCTTCATCATCTAACTTTCTCGAGTTTGGTACTACGACATTCTTCATCATCTAACTTTCTCGAGTTTGGTACTACGACATTCTTCATCATCTAACTTTCTCGAGTTTGGTACTACGACATTCTTCATCATCTAACTTTCTCGAGTTTGGTACTACGACATTCTTCATCATCTAACTTTCTCGAGTTTGGTACTACGACATTCTTCATCATCTAACTTTCTGCAAGGAAAACCTGAAAGTTTTCAAGAAACTCACGCAAAATCACGGTACACTGCCAACGGGCTTTAGACTATAAATTTCCAATCGGCAAACCTTTTTTCAACGAAAAATATGACGGTGGTGAAGAAATTTCATGCGGCCAGTCAAGCGCAGAAACATCCGAAAATAACGTGGCCGTATCGGAAACTTTTTCGCAAAAATTGGAAATTTTGCAAAACACGGAAATGGTGACAAAGTCTCAGGAACTTAAAGGTTTGAAAGAAACCGGATAAAAAGGGTCCGAGCACATAAAGAACCCTTACATTGCAACAAACCAATTGTAATGTACGGTCCAAGTGGGATGGGCAAAACTTCGATGATGGCGAAGGTCTTTGATATGTTTTACTCGGAAAATCAGGGCTCAAGTAATTGACAAAATTGGCCTTTTTCCGACACCCGGTTTAAAAATATCCGTTTTCTCGGAACGAGCCTTTTGAGTTTCGAAATTAGAAATTAGAAATTAGAGACGTAAGTCGCATAAGGTCGTTTAAAGCTTTTGTGTGTTCGGTTCAAATAGAAGTGCGCGCTTATTATAAGAAAAAAAACCACAATTTTTACAAAATAGAAAAATTCGCCTACTGCGTGGTTTTATTCGAAATGTAAATTGAAATAAATTTTTGCTTTCAAAAATAAGAATAGTGTAAAATGTAATTATAGCCAAAATATCTTTTTTATTACAAATTTTTTAGAAAAACAACACTGTAAAACAAGTGTTCTGGGTGCAGTCCTCTAGTTAATATGGTTGAAAAACCAACCCATATTAGTTTTTTTCCAACATTGGTCAGTTGTAACTTTTAAAACATTCCATCCTCTATTTTGTATTTTTTTTAAAATCAAGTGAAAACTCAACCCATGTTTTTCTTTTTTCTACTTTATTGTGGTGACTTTTAAAACACACCATTCCTGTTTTGCAGCTTTTATATTTGGTTGAGAACTTAAGCAATGCTATTTTGGAAGTTTAGTGTGGTGGTGATCGTTTAAAACTCACCACCTCTGTTTTGGATGGGTTTTTAAGTTTGGTAGCAGTTGGTTTTAAAAACGTATGTTATTTTTTGTATTTTTGATAGATAACAATTTCCAAAATAATGTTCCACGCAATATATTAATAAGGGGAATTTATATTAAATTAGAGAAAAGTTAAAAAAAGAAATTTGTGGTAGATTTTTTAATTTTTGAACGTCACTGAATTTTATTTATTCAGTAAATTTAAGATATTTTTGAAAATCTGAGAACAATTTAAGATATTTTTAAAATTGGTTTCACCTGTAATCACAAACCCGATTATAAGAGGACTATACTCTTAACTCAAGTAACTTGTTTATTTTCTTGCGCAACAAAAGATATTTGAACAACGTATTATTGCTGCAAAGGCATTTTCTCAATCAAAAATAGCGTCAGAATTTGTTTTTTGCCTATGGCTCTGGAGAACTTAAGATACTATTAAATTAATAAGCAGTTACATATATAACAGCTAATAAATAAGATAAACTTAGTTATCTTCGTTATTGTTAGATAAACTTAGTTATCGCCGCAACATTATTGATCTTGCAGAGTGTTATAAAATAATTCATGGAAAAAACACCAATTGAACCTAATGAGCTTTTTTTCCTTTAATGATAGTCCCACTAGAGGTCATTCTTTAAAATTAAAAGTTCAAAAAAATAGAATAATTGTTCGTAAATTCTTTTTTTCAAACAAAATTGTTTCAAATGGAATAAACTTTCAGAAGAAATATTAGCCACTTCAATAGTTAAATTCAAAAAAAGCCTACGATTGACTCATATTCGTGCCTAATTTTTAGGCCTTTGGGTCAGTTTCTAATAGCCTATAATTTTTACTCCATATATTGTTGTTAATTGTTTGGCTTGTTATATTTTATTACCGTGATCGGTTTGCTAATTGATTCGATATTTTATCATGTTATATTCGTTGGTTGTTAGAAATAAATAAATAAAATAAAATAAATAAATTATTTAATTTTACATCAGTCTTCTGTAAAACAATGTTTAGGTTTTAATCAGCGTTCTGCGTCAGCTTTGGGTGGTGTTGAACAACGCCCCTAAGGGAAATAACCTAATGAAGATTCTTGAAGGCAGCTTCGCGGATCTTACTGAGTACTTCTACAAATACTTGTGGTCTTTGGAAAGCTTTAAGGTTGATCATTTTATTCTTTAAATCCCAAATACGTTTATTAAAATACAACGCATTTATAAGATTAAAAATGATATGATAACTAAATTAAAACTTCAAAAGCATTTTGTATGTAACAATGCATATTATGCCTCACATAATTTCTTCTATTTATTAAACAAAGCTGGTAATTTGGAAACACCAACAGCAAACCTATAGTACTGACGACTCAGTGACATATATAATATTTTCTTCGATCAATCCAAAACATTTCACAAAAGTATTTTCAAGTAAAGCATTTTAATGTTAAAAATTCACAAATGACCGAGGTTGGGTTAGCCTTTTTAGCACTTCTGTTTTATTTTAGTCCCAGCAAAAATCAACAATTTTTTTAGTCCTGCCTTATTTTATTCCTGCTTCATTTCAGCAGCACTTTATATCAGGTTAACCTCAAATTTCAACTGAACTTTGAAAACAAAGCCAATGACAATGACTTGTCATGTTTGATATTATTTTATAGACACAATGATTTTCAACTAATTTGTTTATATGGATTATAGTTAATGCCGTTGTTGTAGTTTGATATCGCGTTTTTTCTTATTTTTTTGTTGTAAACAGCTGCAAAAATGCACATTTGGTTCGACTATAGCTTCTAATTATTTTAAACTTAATCGCACGCAGTAATTGACACTTATGTTAAAAGTTATTTTTAGTTGTAAATGAGTACTTTAAATTGAGCCAAGTTTTCATTAAATTGAATTTCAGATTTTTTGACCAAGATTTTTGTGTTATATACTAATAAAAATCTTACCTTTTTGTGTTAATTATAAATAAAAACCTTATTTTTAAAAATCATTTCATGTTTTATTGCTAAAGTTGTGCCAAAACAAGTTATCAAGAGCTTAAGTTGTTTCGTTTTGTTTTATTTTTTCGCTTTGGAGCGCGCTGTTCTTTTATCGTTTTTTGTGATTATTTAGTTAAAGAATAATGGCATAAAAAGTTTAAAAAAAATTAATTATTTCTGTAAAAACTTATAATAAAGTTAAAAAGTTCCAAAATGCGACTAAAATAATCTAAAATATATTTCAAGGTTTAGTAAGTTTCAAATTACTCATTAAAGATGCGCATTGCTTCCTCCACTTTAAATGACCGGAGCTCCGAAGCATGCTATCAAGATTCCTGGAGCAGAAACATAAAACTATACTTAAAATTTCAAACTATTTACAAGGGATGCTGCTATGCTCCAATTTTATGCTGAAAACCTCTGATCATTTAATCAGACAGAGTTCCAAACACAGCTCCGGAGCTCCGCCACTAAGATGAGCAATTTAAAATTGATTTAAACTTGAAATATGTCTTAATTTATTTTAAAATGAATTTTCAAGACTATTTTTTTTGGTTTTAATAAATTTTCAAGGAAAAAAATTTAAGATTCTTTAATTATTCATGAAAATAGTACAAAACAAGGCGGAGGTTTGGACTTTTGGAGCTCCGGGAAACGTAATTATTTCCAGGGAAAAATTTTAATTTCGCTGGATTCGATCGATCAACTCAGTCCCAGCGACGGTGCGTACAATATGAACTGGCTACCACTTAATTTCCCGACCAATGTCCATATTTTTATTTCCATGCTTCCGGACTACGCCTGTTACGAAAATATTCGAAGGTTCGTTCTTTATTTATTTGAAATTATAGTAAAACTAAAATAGATTGGAATTGGCGGTAATTTTTAAGAACATGCTGTCTGTCAAGTATAATCATGGTAAATAAATCCCTCATAAACCACCAAACCGTGGATAAAAACCTTATTTTTCATACCCAGTTTTAGCGAAAGCCAAAAATAAAGCTACATTTTATATCATGATATATGTTGATATCATGGTGTGTTATTAAGTCGCGTTAGCTCGTAGACTATCACAAAAAAGAATTTACATATGTTGAAAAAAAATGAAACAAAAACGCAACAAAAACAATGAAACGCAACACAACAAAATAAAAAAAAAACAAAAAACACTGCAGTCAACTTCTTTTTTTCGGAAATATATTCATTTTTTATTGATTGGAATTCAACAAAATTTAAAACTTAAGTTTTTTACCTAAGTTTCTGCGAAGCTTTGTCAAAACCCGTTCACTCACTATTAAATAATTTATTTTATTTGTAAATATTTAATTAATTATGTAATTAACATATGGAGAATCACGACGGTTAATTTAATATACACAAAGGTCTCAAGAAAAATTAAAAATAATTTGTATAAGACCAGATAAAATAAGGAAGACAAAAATAAACACAACCAGCTAGTTTTTTCAGACAAATTGTTTTATATTTATATTATTTTCGTCTATTATATCGTGTTTTTTTTCGTTAAACAACGCCATATACAAATTATTTTTTAATGTTCTTGAGACCTTTGTGTACATTGAAATAACCGTCGTGATCCTCCATAGGTTGCTGCCTGACGAAAAATGTTTTCTTGAAATATATGCACTGCCTCGAGACACGGCGGAGGAAATTCTAGAAATCTATGCAAATAACTCAAACAGGTACATCACTCTATTTAATTTATTAGTTTTAATTTTATGTTGCTAATTCACGAATATCACATGATTTGGTAATCTCACATAATTTTTATACAGTGTCGTTTAATTTGCATGAAAATTGGTTGCTCGCAGCTAGTTAATTTGTAGTTCATTATGTTTTTTCAATTCAGTCAATTTAATTTGTTTTTGCGCGGTTTTTCAACTAAAAAATTCAGGTGATTCAACTGTTGCATGCAGTTTCCAGGGGCCTGTTTTATAAAAATCTTTGTAAATTCTCATTTTACAAATCCCCGCCTTTTTTTGTAAAATACATGATAAAGGTTTTTCGACTTGTAATCCAGGGGAAGCATAACCGCGCACTGCTCTGCACTGATTGGTCGCAACTACGTCATTTCATCTCCGCTGACCGATCAATATTCGCCCTGTCGTATATCCTCTATCATGTAATTTACAAAAAATAGGCGGAGATTTGTAAAATGAAAATTTACAAACGTCTCTATGAAATAGGCCCCAGACCTCAATCTCATTTACGTAAGATTCAAGGATTATATAAATTAAATATTTTATTTATTTATTTATTCTATCTTTACTGTTGCAAATGTTCCAAAATAAAACTTCATATAAAATCCACATAATGACCGCGAAAGATTTTATCTTTCAAAGTTCAACTGGCAAAAATGTATTCTCTAAACCAAAATAATTGTTTTTAACAAACTGCTCCATTGTTTTCAATGTCTGAAAAAAGGAATCGGAAAAGTACTTTTTTGTTCGCTCAAACCATTAATTACGTACTTGTATTTAAGCAGTTGGAATCTGCTACTTTTCAGTCTCGCTTCGTTTCAGTCCCGGAAAAAAATCACCGCGAGCTTCGTTTGAGTCCCGCTTCGTTTTAGACCCGCTTCGTTTCAGTCCCGCTTCGTTTCAGTCCTGTTTCGTTTCAGTCCCGCTTCGTTTCAGTCCCGCTTCGTTTAAGTCCTGGCGGAAAATACGTTCATCAACTTGTATCATATTGCTGCGTGCAGTCTTTTTGTGCAAAATATTTGCATAATTCAAAAAATCAATTTACTCGCCTAAAGTTAAGCAGGCACAGCCACTGTTGTTTTTGTTTTCTTAATCCTCTAAGGTTATGTATTACGTAACACGTGTGTAATATAATAACTAATTAGCGTATGTTCAAAAAGAAGGCTTTTGAATTAAATGCCTTTAATGTGTCCAAAAAGATTATCGAAGCAAATTCAAAAAAAAAACATGAAAAACTAAATTTCTTGATTTATAAGCAATTTTAAGTAGTCTTTAGGGCCGTTGGAGACCGAAAAGTTTAGAAATAAAATTCAGTTTGGTAAAAAAATTTTTGATTATACATACCAAGGATTTCTTATTAAAATTTGGAGGTTCCAGTTTTAAACACTACTAATGGCGGGCCTTATTTACATTTCTGGGTATACCTTCCCCAAAACCCGGGAGGTTGTCTTACTATCAAACAAACTGTAAGAATTTTAAATTTTCGTTCATTTCGATCATCTGTTATTGTAAAAGAAATATGAAATAACACACTTTTATATACATACACACTATGTGATGTTCCTAACCTCCAATATCATGCTATGAAGCTCCGGACATTTAAGACGGAGGTATTTCCACATCTTCGAACAATAAATGAGCGATTATAAACTTATGTAAATTAGCTTGTGCAAAATATGCTTATATAATTGTAATACAAAGGTCTTTATATAAAAGCAAATATTGCGGCAAAATGACTTGCGATATAACACTTGATTTTTATCGGATTTTTCGTCAGGACTGAAATGTAGCGGGACTGAAAAGAAGCTCGCAGCGTTTTTTCCGGGACTGAAACGAAGCAACGTAACATGAACTAGTTTATGAACGCATTTCCCGCCAGGACAGAAACGAAGCGGGACTGAAACGAAGCGGGACTGAAACGAAGCAGGACTGAAACGAAGCTCGCGGCGATTTTTTCCAGGACTAAAACTAAGCGGGACTGAAACGAAGCGGACCCAAGCAATTGTTTTATTTTTAAAGAATTAATTGTATTATTGTTTTTCAGTAACCAATAATTATAAATACGGTGAAAAGCTCGTAAGAGCATCATGTATTACTTACTGGAATTTATATAATTATTGTTTTGTTTTTGGACGATGAGTAAATTGCTTCTGTTGCTTATTTTGTGCATGCCAATTGCATTAAAATTTTATTAAAACAATGAAGTGAGTTTAAAGAGTAATAAGTCAAAAATAAATTAATTTTATATCCGCTTTAGGTTTATTGTTCAATGCACTGTAATTTAATTAAAAAATTTGGTCCAAACGTTTGTTTTCTTAATTTTTATGTTATATCTGGTTGGTTTTTAATAAATATAAATCTAATTAAATTTAAAGTATAACAACTTGTATTTAACAATTAAAGACATTTGCTCGATAACTCGGTACAGAAAAAACCAAACAAGACGAACCCAACAAGGTGTTGTATTATATCAGTAAAAATAAAAAAACAACTTTTTTTGTTGTAAAAACGGCGGAATGTCTATCAAATCTGTTTCAAATTTTTGAACTCAAAAATTTATTTTAAATGTAATAAAATTTTAAGAATTTTCATAATAGTTTTTCTAAATTTTGTTATCAAGGTTATGAAATAAATTAAATTTTTAAAAAAATCAATTGATTTTAAAAAAGTTTTTATTTTTTACTGCGATGTTCGTGCTTATATGATTTAAGGTATTGGGTCTTTTGAAGCGTCAGCAGGGAACTTGAAGCCGTCGGAAAATTTTGGTAACTTGGAGCTGAAATTAAAAATGATGGGTTGGTGTTATAGAATTAGGCTTTGGTTTTTGGCTTATAGGATATTTTTTTTAGTTTTTTTTTGTTATAGGATAGTTTTAGTGATTTTCCACTTTTGGCTTCAAGTTCCAGATCTAAGTGGCCTCGGTTCCAACGATTTTAAATCTAATTTAAAACCATTCTTGATATGAATAAGCATTTTAAACAACTCGCAAATTTGCTCATATGCGTTTTTGCTTAAAAAACTACTCTAAATTTATTTTAGATGCTTAACCGCTGCTCAAAGGAACTTTATACTCGACCATTTCAAGAAGTGCTCGCAACCGATGTTTCTCAAGCTGGCGTTCGAAATAGCCAAGGACTGGAAATCCTTTACACAAATCGACAAACTACAAATGGGCAGAAATTGCAAGGATCTGATCAACCAACTTTTCGCCCTGTTGGAACAACAGCACGGTCGGGCTGTGGTCTGGGCGCTTCAATACCTGACTGGTATTATATTTAATTTATTATTATTATTATTATTATTATTATTATTATTATTATTATTATTATTATTATTATTATTATTATTATTATTATTATTATTATTATTATTATTATTATTAATATGATTATCATTATTATTATTATTATCATTATTATTATTATTATCATTTTTTATTATATTTAATATTTGAAGAAAAAAATCTGTGTACTAACACGAAAAAAATATAAAATGCGCTAAACGAAAAGTACAGGACTTATGCAGAGAAGTGTCTGGTGATTCGGGGTTGTTAGAACCGAGGGCAGTTAGAGTTGCAGCCTGTAGTCGAAAATGGGTAGCTTGGAGCCAAGAGTGTGAAATCGTTTAAACGTAGCCCTAAGCTTAAGCCAAAGCCTAAAATCAACGCTAAACCATTTTTTACTTTCGGTTAGAGATTCCTATTTTTTCAGCTCCAAGTTCCTGCTGACGGCTCCAAAACTATATCTCTGTACAAAAAATTGTTTTTTACGATAAAATAATATAAATTAGGCTATTACTCAATATTAAACAAGTGGTTTAAAAGTTTATTGTTTGCACTATAATGTCAGTAGTATTTATGCGCCTTCTTCAATCATGGTCGCTCAATCAAAAAATAACAATATACCCACTTAATATAATATTATATGCAAATTTTTCATTAAATAATCTCGTTCTGGCCAACCGCTACCCGTTTTGCAAATCAGCAACAAACTAAAACTTTCTCTCATGTCCTGCGTCTAAATCTTCCTCTGAAAAAAATCATAATAAACGCGATTTGCCAAAAAGTATAATATGCAAAATTTTATCGCTATTTGTTCAGATACAATCTTTTCCGCAGCTTTAATCCTTTGGAATTCATTTCGCTGCTTATCCGCAGAGGAGGGCCGCATATCCTTAGTGTTAAACTTGGCACCGACGTCGATGACACGCGGAGTTTAACACTAAGCAGCACTGACGCGGAATCCCTTCTGAGGATTTGCAGCGGAAAGAATTCCAAAGGCTGCTTCACCATCAAAAGATTGAAAGTGTTAATATGGCAAAAGCAAAAAAAATATATTAAATTAAAACATTTAAATATAATAAACATTATATTATTGTATTAAAACAGGTTCCAGGGAAGGTTTGTCGGATGGGGAAATCGAAGATTTGCTTTCGCTGGACGATCACGTGCTCCAAGACGTTTACATTTATCATTTGCCACCTGAAAATGACGTTGTCCGGTTGCCGCCAATGGTATAATGAATATTTCAATTCAATTATTATATAGTTATTATTTAATTCGATATTAAAATCGTGATGTTTGTATCTTATCTGTGGTTTTTGTACTTATGGCTCTTTATTATACGAGTACAATAGCAGACTTGTGCACTGCTCCCCGGGGTTTTATTATAGGGGGGGGGGCAATTCCAAGAAGGGGGCACGGGGGCAACTTTTTTGAAACAGGGGGGAGGGATAAAACGGGAGGCAAGCAGGGGAGGAAGAAAAAAAAGAGAAACAAAATAAAAAAAGAGGGAAAAAGAAAAAAAGGGACAAAAAAAGCGATTAAGGTAAAAAGGGGTCTAAAATTGCTTAAAATGTATTGAAATAGGCTAAAAACTTCAAAAATTTCCCGTCATAATAGGTCAAAATGGCTCCATCTTGGGTACTTTTTCATTTTTGGGTACTTTTTCATTTTTGGGCGCGGAGGGGGGGGAAGTAAAACAGAAGGGGGGGGGGGCAAATCCTCCAATAAAGCGGGGGGGGGGGCGTTTCTACGTGCATAGGTCTGCAATATGGAAACCGTTAAACGAGGAAATTATTGTTCAGTAGGCTATAAAGTATATATAGACCACGATTAAAATTTAAATTAAATATTAATTTTTTAATTAAAACTCTTTTCGGGAAAACTACGATATTCATTGCAATAAACTCTTTTTCTTACTGTCTTATTTTCATCATTAGTTTTCTATTTTTAGGTTTGGCGTAGGATAAGATATCAGTTAAGCGAATATTTGGTGGAAAAAGAAGCCGATGGAACGTCTGTGGTAAATTGGTATCACAGACAATTCTTTGAAACGGCCCGATTGCATTTGTCAAATGTGGCAAAACTCCACAGCAATATGGTAGCAATTTAAGGCCTCTTTTATTGTTTGAACTGATATTGAAAAAACTCCCGCTGTGTTAATGTTTCAAAAGTTTGACGCTTTATGAATAGGAGTTTTAACGTAAAAACTGGCGGGTGATGGTGTAACATAGCACGTCAGTGGATGATGTACTGAGGCTGGAGATTACAGGCTCAAGTCCTGTATTGCCTATTTTTCAACAAGAAAACACTAAAAATGGCCAATTATTTCGCATTCTTTTTTCAAAAACTTGATTTATTTGTCCTTATATTTTCAAACGTCACACAAGTGTAACCTTGAGATATGGGTATGACAACTTGAAAAGCACTGGCACGTTATGTATTTCTGCGTTTGAAACGCTGTTTTTGCCCAAACGATACTTTTAAATCTTTAAAAAGAATAATTTTATTTTAATTCAAATGCGGTTTTTCTCCTAAATAAAAATTTTAAAAATTAAAAAAAAACAAAGAAATTAAAAAAAAAATTTAGGCGGAATATTTCGCGGGTCAATGGCATAACAAACCGAAGCCGTTAGTTCTCTACAAAGGCAAAAAGGCGGAGTACCCTAATTGCTTTCGGAAAGTTCCGGAAATGCCTTACGAATTCGGCGACAACATGCCTAACTTGCGAAAACTCAGCGAGCTCCCTTTTCATCTGATCAAGAGTTACAACATCAACAAGGCGTCGGCTTTGTTGTGCAACTTTAATTTTCTTCTATGCAAACTGCGCTATATGGGCCTGAAAAAGCTTCTGCAGGATTTTAAGGTAAAATTAAAACTAACATAATGGTTTTTGTATTTGAAATTATAGAAAACCCAATAGGTTTTTTCCCAAACCGCTGCTGCAAGTGCCAAAAAGTGAGTCAAATTTTTGAAGAGCTATTAGAATCAAGCGTTTACTGCAATATGCTGGAACGAAATTCTTTTGATATTTTTTCTTACATTCTCTTATTTGAGAAAAAATTGTAAACGGGGTGTTTTTAAAAAGCGGTGTTTTCCACTATATTTTTTTAATCAGCACTTAATTTGATTTGTTCGTTTTTGCTATTTTCAATTAAACACTAAGTTCTTGCAAAAAGTTCATAAATTTTCATCGTTAAACATTTAATTGGGAAACTGCCGTAGGCATTACAAAAGTCTATTCACTTTCAGTTAAATTAAGCCGGGGGCCTTTATTATAAAGACGTTTGTAAATTCTCACTTCACAATTCTCCGCCTACTTTTTTACACGGGACGAGTTATTGACTCTATGAGAACGGACCAATCAGCGCAGAGCACTTTTTCGCTGATACTCCTCCTGGATTACAAGTCGATAAACCTTTATCATTTTACCAAAAAGTAGGCAACAATTAGTAAATATTTACAAACGTTTTTATCAAAGAAGTTTTAAAATATACGGATTAAAAAAACCTGTTTTTTCCAGGAATATTTCGATACGCTAGATCCGGGTCGAGAAAAGTTCGCGGATTTGGTTTTTGTAAAATTGGCCAAGGAAGCAAAAGAAGAAAATTCAACAATAGAAATGGATGAGGAACACGAACGACTGAGCAACATATCCAAAGAGACTTTGCAGGTTATATGTTAATTTTTTCGTCTGTTTTATATGCAGCGCTTAGCCATTCTCATCAGCTATCATTACGAAAAGAGCGATCAAATTGAAATGGTAAAAACTGGTACGGTAGCAATTACGCAAATTTTAACCACGCATACAGTATTGCGTACTACCTAGGTACAACCTAGGTGATATGTAACATTTAGCGCTGTGAGTAAAACTTACACGGTACAATGGTCAGAGGAAGATATTATTACCGTAAAACGAATGTTTTAGTTGTGGTACGAAGCTTTCACAGGGTCGAAAAGGTTACAGGAACGGATTAAAAAAGCTTTTTTAGTGCTAATCTTCAATTGAATATATAAGTTGATCAGTTTTATATCGGTACTAAGCTTATGAAACTTTAATGCAATTTAAATTTTAAAAAATAATAAGTATTAAAAGCAAAAATCCTGGGTGTCGAAATGGTTGGAGTACAGGGGTCGCATTCTAAAGAAACACTTATATTTGCCCCGATAAATTCATTCCAATGAAAATAAAAATAAATATATGTTGTAAATAAATAAAACTGCCGCATATGGGACAGAAAATGATTGCAATGAATTTTTTTTGAATTTTTTTTTCTGGCGCCGCAAAACCATCTCGCGCAAAATAAAAAATTGAGTCAATTCGCGTATTTTATTTTTTTTATTAAATATATCCTACGGGAGAAAATATTTATCCACCTCTTGGGTAAGATAAATTCTAATTCTTAAAACAATCGAAAAAAAAATTTAACCCGACTTTAACCTGGGTAAAATTGATTTTTCACTCGCATCCTTAAGCACGTAAAAAAAGTTATCCTGGGATAACTTTTAACCGCGCTTCAGAATACCAGCTCAGATGTGATGGTTTTGCATTATAGGTTATCAAAATGGCATTTTAATAATTTTAGGTAAAAATTGTAAGCGATTTGCTGGTGATGTCTGCTGACATATTAAAAGAGGATTGGACAGAACTTGGCTCCACAGTGACGGGGCGACTTTCGGGTATAGACTTAATATATTTATTAATTATTTATTTATGTTGTGTATATTATAATATTCCATAAATATATTAAATAAAATAAAAACCTATTCAAAACTTAACCTTCTTATTACATTTTAAACACAGGAGTAAACGATGTAAGGATAAGGAGTGCTTATTTTAAACTTCGCTTTGTCACACTTTTAAAAAAAAGCATTTTGGATAATTTGTATGAAATAAAATTGCAAACTGTTATATATGCAGCCATTTATCCGACATAACTCTATTGCTAAACACGTTTTAAAATTAGTTTTTGTTGTTTCACTGATTTAATTTTGGCTATTATGTTAATAGAGACACAGACAGCTTATTAAATAATTGCTTGAAACTTTTAGGCAATTATCAAGCTAGTATATTAGCGAGCGAGCTCAGTATATTATTTAGTTTTGTGGAAATAACAAATAACAGCCAATAAAAATTTACATATCGTTTTAATTACACCACAAAGAGTCACAGTCATTAAAACACCCACGTGAGTTTGACTCATATCGTCTCTATTGTTTCGTCGTTACTACGGCAAAATAAGCAATATAAAATATATGTGACTGTGACTCATTTTAAATTTAAAACAAGACCCTAATAACTGCAGAATGAGTCACAGTCACGTGTGTTTTATAATGACAGTGGCTCATTTGCAGTGCCGTAGTAACGACAATTTGTTTGTTAAAAATAAAAAAGAGACTCACAATTATGAGTATTTAATGACGATTTTCTGGCATGGTAACGACGCCCTAAAAACTAAAAATAGTGTTAAGGCGGAACACGGAAAATTGGCTCCCGGGACAATTCGCTCCCGGGACAATTCGCTCCCGGAACAATTAGCTCCTGGAACAATTCGCTCCCGCAAGAATTCGCTCCCGGAAGAATTCGCTACCGAAAAAATTCGCTCCCGTAACAATTAACTCCCGGAATTTTTTATAAACGCATTTTTAAAAGACTTACTTTATTGGGGAAAATTCGCTTCCTGAACAGTTCTCTCTTTGTACATAATCGCTCCCTGAAGGAACAATTCCTAAAAAAAATATCGTAAATGACACAATTTGCTCTTGTTTGTCTCATAAACGTAATTTTCAAAAAAATATATTTTGTTTTTATTCTAAATTTTTTAATCGCAGTATGTAACACTTATTTCGCTGGATACGATTCAATCACGATTTTTTTGGCATTAATCTAGAATTTAAACAAAATTTTAAATTGCGACTTCATTGTGAGAAAAAATGTCCCCAAAAAATGTCCCCTTTATAGAAATTTCGCTTATAGAAATATTATGCTAGCGAGGAATGAAGAGCGAAAAAACACAAACGCTAGAAAGTTAGTTGTGCAGGGAGCGAACTGTTTAAGGAGCGAATGCCCCAGAAACGGTTTTTCCATAATGAACTACTTTCTTAATATCTGGAAAGCGAATTGGCAAGGAGCTAACTGTCGCGGGAGAGAATTTTCCAGGGAGCGAATTGTTCCGGGATTGAATTGTTAAAGAGCGAATAGTCCCAATTCATTACGGTATAGCAGACTATAAAAATCCCAATGGCCAAAACTAAGGTACCTCTCGTTCATTAATTTTTATCTTATCAAGTTTTTTTTTTAATTTAAGCAACTTGGTGCAAGTACAAGAAAATTCACAAGCTTTACAAAGACGCGAAAACCTGGATGTGCTCCGCTAAATGTCCGTTGCTGATGCCCAGATATCCCTGTCTCCAAAGCCCCGGGGGTCTATTGAGAACAAGCATCAACCACGTGTTTTACATTCCTGGGCGTAAGTTTTGTTTTTATTGTTCTGATTTGAAAATATATTATTCTAAATTCTTATAAAACTAAATTTTTTGCACGCATTTTTGGTGGTCGTCTATTAGTGAAATTGTTTAAAAATTTTGTTACCTATCCTATCAGCGTTGATTATCGCTTTGAAGTAAAGTTTTGTTTATCGCTTTGAAGTAAAGTTTTGTTATGTGATCATGATTCTATGCTCACAAAATGCTATAATTTGTATACCAAATGCTTTTTTAAAAAACGCGAGCTTGCCTAATTTTTGCTTAAAAAACTGTTTAGTATGAAAAGAATCATGGGTTTAAAGTTATTTTCCTATTTACATGAGAGTACGGTATTTTTTAAATATCGGTATATTTGAAAGACAAAGTGGCTATGTCTCATTATTTTTTATGATATGAATAATGAATATTACGCATTGTGATAATAGAAATATCAATTTAAATGTCTCATATCATCAGAATAAACCGGTGCAGAAAAATATTAAGCTGTGTAGTGGAAAATTTTATTAAAAAGAAGAAAAAAAGAAGTGTTATACATGGCTGCTGTTTAAATCTTTAAAAGGTTTATTAAAACTTTAACGTTTTGACCTGATAAAACAAAGGTCTTGTTACGGAAGATGTAACAATGCCTTAATAAAACGAAATGTTTTAATTTTGAATATCAGTAAGAAATAAGCGAGGTATGTTTTTTCAAAAGTTTTAATATTGTGGTAATTTTTTTTGCGCGTGATGACTTTGAAAATTCACATTTGAATATTTTATCAAAAGTGACGCAATATGGCGTAATCTGGCAATTTTTATATTAAAATGTTTAAAACTATTTCAAAGCATTTTAGTTTAGAAACTTCTATGTTCAAAAAATTTATTCAAAACCATTAACAATTTGTAACAAAACTGGGTGTTTACATCATCATTAATCGCAGCCCGCAGTTTATATTACGCCTTTTTTTGTAACAAACCTCCAATTATACTGAAAATTTTCCAATTAGCAGTTGGTAATTTTTTAGGCTTTCCTGTAGATTTATATCGGCCAGATAAAATTTAATCAGTTCAAAACGCTTAAAAAACATTAATTAAAAAATAATTCCTTTTTGTCGTTTTGCCTTTGTCATTAGTAAATTTGTTTTTTATAGGAAAATTGTTTTATTTTAGCAATTTTTTTAAATTGTTAATTTAATCTGTCTTAACAAAAACGCTGTACAATGTCAGCTTTATTGACCTAATATTTAATTATGTTTGTTGAAAATATAAACAAGCGTTAAATAAATATGAGTTTCCGTTCTAAAAAATAGTACTATATATAAAATAAGAAATTAGAAAACAGAAAAAATTTAATTTCGTTGAATGCTTTCACTTTTTTAATATTTAAATATAAATGCAAGCATTTTTCAATTTATTTTTTCAAAACTAATCAAAAGTCCCAAAACTTATGGGGTTTAAAACTTTAGCTTGGTAATAAATCATCTTATTTTGGCTAACAAGTTTTACGGAAGTTAAAATGTCAATTTATAAACCGAGTGGTATCGCTATAATCTCCAGCATCGGTGTAAATCACTACTGATGTCGCATTTTGGCGTATAATTGAATCGACTAATGTTGAAATTTGTTGTTTTATAAAAACTTACAGAAAATAATGTGGTTTATTTTGTTAAAAGCAA
>JASAMX010027582.1:0-13009 GCA_030248175.1 Microlaimidae sp. YZB2_3 | reverse complement strand
ATTTAGCAGGAAAAGTACGCACTGATAACAATTGTCAAGTAGTTATGTATTTGACTCATAAAAAACTATCCGTGTGCGAGATTTTAAATTTTAGACTCATTTCTCAACTCTTTATCTTTGTACAACTTTTTGTTTCTTTTCAATTTAAGTGCAGTCTCATAAAAGTTTGGAAATTACATATACAATTGCAACTATTAATTTTTTTTTGATTTTTTAGGCTAAAAAACGTGTTTAAAATGTAGAGTGTGAACGCGCGCGTTGTGAACTGCGTATGCGTGCCATTGCAGTTAATTGATGAATTCCACGTTAGAAGTACACTCGAAAAAAAAAAAAATTGTTTTTTTTTTTTTTTATCTAACAGTAAAAATCTCGTACATCGTTAACTCAAAAACGGTTTTTTACTGGCATACAAGTAGAAAATACTGGTTGCGTCAGTAACCAGTAAAAAAATTGCTGGTTTCAACGGTAACCAGTAATTGTAACACTCTTTAAGTTACTGGTTACCGGTGAAACCAGCAATTTTTTTACTGGTTACTGACGCAACCAGTATCTTCTTACTTGTATGCCAGTAAAAAACCGTTTTGGTTGACGATGTACGAGATTTTTACTGTTAGAGCATGCAATTCGCAAAGTCAAAACCAGTAAGATGTTTTAGAGAGTAATTTGCATATACGGTTTGGTTGAAAACCCGCGCAAAACTACTAAGCGTACCATTACTAAACTGAAAATGATACGTAACGACCGATCAGCTGCGCATCAACCGTGCTTATGCAAATTGAACCACCTTGTATGCAAATTATTTCTTGCGTGGGATTCATCCCTGTTAAACTGCTTTGGCCAAGCACATCTACCGCCTGTGCACCCGCCCTTTCTTACCATAGTAAAAAAGAACACAATGAGTCGAAACCGTCGTAAAATACTAGTAACTGTGACTCTTTTTATCTCATAACGCGCAAATAATCTAAACAATATGAATCAAAGTCACGTTAATTTTCTAAAGCCCTGCCGTCTATTGATTTTGTTTTCGAATTTAAAATTTGTTTTTTCAAATGCCACTTTACATTGCTGCACCATTTTGTCCAGTTATTTACAAATCGAACCGAAGTTTTTTATGCGTGTGTTTTGTAACTTTTCTCGACTGTTATCCCGGCTCAGACGCGGAGTGTATATCGTCGTTACTACGGCAAAATGAGCCACAGTTCGTATAAATTATGTGCGTCTCTGACTAATTTTTAGTTTAAAACAGGACCCTAAAAACTACAGAATGAGTCACAGTCACGTATATTTTATAATGACAGTGGCTTATTTTGCCGTAGTACCGACGATCTAGCGTCTCTCGTCTTAGTGCATTACGTCGTTACTCTGACACAAAAAGTCACAATCATTATAAAATTAACGTGACTTTGATTCATATTGTTTAGATTATTTGCGCGTTATGAGATAAAAAGAGTCACAGTTACTAGTATTTTACGACGGTTTCGACTCATTGTGTTCTTTTTTACTATGGTAAGAAAGGGCGGGTGCACAGGCGGTAGATGTGCTTGGCCAAAGCAGTTTAACAGGGATGAATCCCACGCAAGAAATAATTTGCATACAAGGTGGTTCAATTTGCATAAGCACGGTTGATGCGCAGCTGATCGGTCGTTACGTATCATTTTCAGTTTAGTAATGGTACGCTTAGTAGTTTTGCGCGGGTTTTCAACCAAACCGTATATGCAAATTACTCTCTAAAACATCTTACTGGTTTTGACTTTGCGAATTGCATGCTCTAACAGTAAAAATCCCGTACATCGTCAACCAAAACGGTTTTTTACTGGCATACAAGTAAGAAGATACTGGTTGCGTCAGTAACCAGTAAAAAAATTGCTGGTTTCACCGGTAACCAGTAACTTAAAGAGTGTTACAGTTACTGGTTACCGTTGAAACCAGCAATTTTTTTTACTGGTTACTGACGCAACCAGTATTTTCTTACTTGTATGCCAGTAAAAAACCGTTTTGGTTGACGATGTACGAGATTTTTACTGTTAGAGCATGCAATTCGCAAAGTCAAAACCAGTAAGATGTTTTAGAGAGTACTTCTAATGTGGAATTCATCAATTAACTGCAATGGCGCGCCATTGCAGTTCACAACGCGCGCGTTCACACTCTACATTTTAAACACGTTTTTTAGCCTAAAAAATCAAAAAAAAAATTAATAGTTGCAATTGTATATGTAATTTCCAAACTTTTATGAGACTGCACTTAAATTGAAAAGAAACGAAAAGTTGTACAAAGATAAAGAGTTGAGAAATGAGTCTAAAATTTAAAATCTCGCACACGGATAGTTTTTTATGAGTCAAATACATAACTACTTGACAATTGTTATCAGTGCGTACTTTTCCTGCTAAATCATTTTATATCCAGAATAATATATTTAAATACAAGTAAATAATGCAAGGCGTCTACTGGTTTGTTAAAAAATAATAAATAATAAAATATCGTCATTTAAAAACACTTGCATAGTACGGGATAACTGCAGGCATAAATTCCGTGTTTACTATAAAATGTAAAATAAAATTTAATCTGTCAGTTTCAATTATCTATGACTGCGCTAATCCGTTCTAACAGATCTAGACAAATACACCCACAGTATACGTGCCGCTAAACTGGCGCTTTAAAATTTTTTAAGACCAGTTTTAATTAAAAAATTAATGGTTTGTTGACTAGAGTGTCGTCTTTTTTTCTTGTTTTCACTGATTTACGCGAGTATAATTTATCGCGAGAAAAGTCATATGGTGACACTTATTTGCCTGTACCGATTAATGGGTCAAAGTCACTATAATATAGACGTGACTGTGACGGCTCATTGTGTAATTAAAAAGGTGGTATTTGAAATTTAAAATGAGTCAGAGTCGCATATATTTTATAAAATTTCTGGCTTATTTTGCCATAGTAACGAAGTTACGGCGCATTGTGTGCGTTTTTCGATTTTAAAAGGCGCTGTCTGTATAAGTTTAAAGGTCTGCCGACCGACACTTTGATTTGATACAATATTTTGTCGTCTATACGACACAAAAAGAAACAATCTCTATAAAATTAACGTGACTCTGACTCATTTTGTTTATATTATTTATTTGTTAAAAGATAGAAAAATTAACGTGACTCTGACTCATTTTGTTTATATTATTTATTTGTTAAAAGATAGAAAGAGTCACAATTACTAGTATTTTACAACGATTCTGACTCATTGTGTGAGAGTATCGACGGTTTAACCCATTCGACCATGTAGCGATAACTATTTAAAGGACATTCGTTTTGCTGGAATGAAAGAATTTTTTGCAAAATATTCATGGATTTCAAAGTCACGTTGTCCTTGAATTTAAAAAAAAATGCGCACTAGCGAAAAGTGAAAGGGGGAAAATAACCCGAATTTAGGCAAAAAACGAAGCAAATTAATTGCGGTATTGCGTGAAATCGACAACGCGTCATTTAAACGCAAATTAAGTTTTAAAGTTCTTTTATTTCACTGAGATTTGGAAAATAAATAAACAATTGAGAATATAATGCGAAAAAATTTAAAATATCTAAAAAAAACTCTGGAGTAAGAATAATTTCTTTCCGCCTTATTTTTGATTTGCATCTACCTTATTTACAGTTGTATAAATTGTACACAGAGTTTGGCTGCCAAAAGTCACACGTATTACTCTCTTTTTTTGTACAATCAAATAAACAAAACATTGAATTATGGTTTAAGGTTCATAGAGGCAAAGCAACTTGAAGTTGGATCTTGGAGCCAAAAATAGATAACTTAGAGCGGTAAATAAGAAACATGCAAACGTAAGTTGGGAACTTGGAGCCGAAAAAAATCGCTAAAACCTATATTTAAGCCTAAGTAATGCCTAAACCTAAGCCCAAATCAATTTTTTATAAGGGTTTTACATTCCCACTGCTCACAGCTTCAGGTTCTTAAAAAAATGCAACAGTGCTGTGTGATTAGATCAATGTATAAACAAATCATTATCATATGGTAGAAATTTTTATTTAGTGAGCAGCTGCCCAAACCAAATGCAAATTTCCAATGGTCCACATAATGTCCATCTCAGACTAGTTCACATCTTTTCTGTCTAAGCATACGCCCGGGAAAAATCCTTTTTTCTGCTCTATTCTTAGAGCATTTTTCAAGGCTAGTTATAATAATTATAACGCTCGTTTTCAAAAAAAAACCGAATTAATAACACTAAGTCATTAATTAATATCGTCAAAATCTTTTAAAACTATGAGTAAAAAGTTTTGTATACAACACTGATAACGTAATAAATAAACGCGACTGCATAATATTTGTCATGCACTTTTTTCGGGTGTTTTTTTCAGGTTGAGCACGAGTGCTTTTTTTCGTCTTAGGCACCGGCGCTTTTTGTCTGTAAACCATTGGAACCTCTGCTTATTATACTGCAAAGTTTTTTGTATTCTAAAAAGCTCGATGTTTTTCTGCGAATACATTTGTTTTGTGTAATAAGACGCAGTATGTGTTTGCTATTTTATTTTCCCATATGATATCGATTTTAAAATAATTTTTTTAAGCAATAAGCACTGAAGAACATGGTCAATCCTGTCGATCGTTTACTCAATGAAGCCGTGAGGGTAGGCTATATTTTAAACATTTTATTTTGTTATAACCTTATACATTGACCACAATATGAATATTAAAAACGTTTAAGAAAATTTAAAGCCCGGGCGCTTCTCATAAATGTTACAAAACATTCTATATTTTAAATATTTACAAAAAATGAATATGTTTTATGCATTTCTTTGCAAAAGTTTTGGTCTAAATAAAGCGTTTAAATCAAATAGTCCAGTTTGGTAATCGGAGAGTGAACTAGATGCAAAAATGGCGCTTTTTTGGGAAAGGGTATTGCTGTGTAGATTACAGCCGATCATCAACAATTTTGAATATAAGTAAATTTAAAATTCTAAGTGTGAAGGTTCGAGAACGGGGTCTAAAAACCAGACGGGGTCCAAAAACATTTTGGAAAAAATGGACCCAGTCCACTTATCCTATGACCAAACTGGACTTTCTATACATAACAATACCATAATAATATTATCGCAGTAGTGATCTGAATTAGGATTCAATCTTAGGGGCTTGTTTCATAAAAACCTTTTTAAATTCTTATTTCACAAATCTCTGCCTATTTTTTGTAAATTACATAATAGAGAATATACGACAGGGCGAATATCGATCAATCAGCGGAAGGGAGATGACGTGGTCGCGACCAATCAGCACAGAGCACTGCGCGGAGATACTCCTCCTGGATTACAAGTTCAAAAACTTTTATCGTGTATTTTATAAAAAGATAGGTAGATATTTGTACAGTAAGAATTTACAGAGGCTTTTATGAAACAGGCCCGTGGACCTTTAGTACGCAAGACCTACGATCTGTCAGTGCGCCACAGTCCCGAGATTTAAATATGTGTATTTTATTAACCCTTTGGGAGTTTTTCCGCTGCATCTCGGCAGAAAGAATTCCGTGCAACAGCGGCTGAGTGTTAAACTTAGCGCCAACCGCCTTCTAGACGCGGAGTTTTACCCTGAGCAGGGGTGGCGCGCAACACTTTTTGTGGATTCACGCCGGTTAAAATACATTGTTCTAAACGGAAGTAATCTTGCGCGCATAAAAGGACGCCGGGGGCAAAAAGAGACCCCCATATTTCTCTAATAGACGCACCGACGCCTTTCTAATATGCCGCTCGTGCAGCATTTTTTTAGCCGTATTCCCACCTGCATTTTTAGCCGCTCCTCCTCCGGGAATTCGGGAACAGTTTGAAATTGCAGAACGCAATACCTAAGCTTTAGCATTATATAACCTCTGAATTTATTTTTTTACTTTCGGCTACAAGTCTCTGAAATTTGGTCGACGGTTTCAATCTTCCCGTTCATGGTTTTGTTTCAATTTCCCCGTTCACGGTTGTGTACATCGCTTATCAAATGGGCAATGTAGCATCTGTAAAAACAAATAAATTTTGCTATTTTTTTATAATGACAGTTGTATCGTTTTTTTTACTGTAGCATCTGTAAAAACAAATAAATTTTGCTATTTTTTTATAATGACAGTTGTATCGTTTTTTTTACTTTAGTGGGTGAAATTATGGGTTATACACACGGCTATTTTGCTGATAACGATCGCCCTGTACATGGTTTTTTTCAATTTCCCCGTTCATGGTTGTTTACATCGCTTATCAAATGGGCAATGTAGCATCTGTAAAAACAAATAAATTTTGCTATTTTTTTATAATGACAGTTGTATCGTTTTTTTTACTTTAGCGGGTGAAATTATGGGTTATACACACGGCTATTTTGCTGATAACGATCGCCTTGTACATGGTTTTGTTTCAATTTCCCCGTTCATGGTTGTTTACATCGCTTATCAAATGGGCAATGTAGCATCTGTAAAAACAAATAAATTTTGCTATTTTTTTATAATGACAGTTGTATAGTTTTTTTTTTACTTTAGCGGGTGAAATTATGGGTTATACACACGGCTATTTTGCTGATAACGATCGCCTTGTACATGGTTTTGTTTCAATTTCCCCGTTCATGGTTGTTTACATCGCTTATCAAATGGGCAATGTAGCATCTGTAAAAACAAATAAATTTTGCTATTTTTTTATAATGACAGTTGTATAGTTTTTTTTTTACTTTAGTGGGTGAAATTATGGGTTATACACACGGCTATTTTGCTGATAACGATCGCCCTGTACATGGTTTTTTTCAATTTCCCCGTTCATGGTTGTTTACATCGCTTATCAAATGGGCAATGTAGCATCTGTAAAAACAAATAAATTTTGCTATTTTTTTATAATGACAGTTGTATAGTTTTTTTTTACTTTAGCGGGTGAAATTATGGGTTATACACACGGCTATTCTGCTGATAACGATCGCCTTGTACATGGTTTTGTTTCAATTTACCCGTTCACGGTTGTTTACATCGCTTATCAAATGGGCAGTGTAGCATCTGTAAAAACAATATAGATTTTTATAATGACATGTTGTATCGTTTTTTTTTATTTTAGCGGGTGAAATTATGGGTTATACACACGGCTATTCTGCTGATAACGATCGCCTATCTGCTAATGGGAGCCTTCGTGTTTCACAAACTGGAAGGGAACCACGAAACCTTGCAGCGGCAACAGCATCAAATTAACAAAAATAACACTCTAACTGATTTACGGTGCGTTCAATTTTTTCTCGAAAAAAAATTTTTTTTCATAAACTGCATACAAAGGAGTTATATAAACATCTATTCAAATGCTTAAAGTTTTTAGTCTCTACTCAAAATTCTGACTGGGACTATTGGCTCGCAACATGTAGGTGGTGTGATCAATGATTTTACCATATGTGAAATAGTGCCCTGGGCCCGTTTGTAGAGTTTTGACTTCAAACAACGACTGGAAGTCGCAGGTTTTTGTGACTAGTTTTTTGTAGTTCGACTTGAATTAGTTACAGTCGTATAGTTCCTACTATCAGCATAGAAATAATGAGCTATGACTTGGGCTAATTGTTGCTGGATCTATTTTGATTTAGTCCGAGATTTTCGTTCACAGCCAGTCGTGTTCATACATACATCCACACATTCATTATTTTTAAACTGCGCGATATAAAAATTTTAAAGTTTATGAAATTTTTTTACCATGTTTTCAATATTTTGAATTTAATTCGATTAAATTTATTGGCTTTCAAAATTGTTGAGTCATTTGATAGTTTCAATCTAATCACAATAAAACATTTTAACAATTAAGCAAAAACGTTTACACGTTGGTCAAGTTTTAAAATAATTCTCGTTTTGCCAGTAAATTTTTGTACTAATTTGATCATTATTGTATTGTTTGATCAAGAAAATGAGCGGAAATCGTATTCACGTTTTGATGAAAAAGAGGAACATGTTTTGATGATGCAAAAAGAGGAAAAGCGCCTTATTGAGTTGTATATGGTACATTAATTCGCTATTTGCGCTTTCATAATCTTTCAAAATAAAAAAGCATACTCATTTTTCAAAAATATTATTTTTCTTTAAACAAAGTTATTTATTAAAGATTATATTGCATCTGAAAATGTACAAAAATGTAAAATTTAAAACATAATAGCAAAAGCTTAGTTTTTGTTGTTTTAGTGAAGGAATTTATCGTTTAAAGAAAATCTTTAAAGCCAAAAGTCCAAAGTTTTCTTGATTATTTTGTTAAAATAATCCTATTTAGTAAATCGAAAGTGATTTTAGGAATATTCTTGGACTTCCGGAGCAGCTCCGGAGCTCCATCCTATTTTTTGTTCCCCGAATCTCCGAGCTTCACAGTGGAGCTCTGTTTTTCAAAGGCCTGGGGCACTTCTCGTAAGGAATTCCGGATCTGCGTTGTTTTTTTTTGTTGCTAATTTCATAAAAAATAATGAAGTAATGCCAAAGACATTATTCAGTAATGTTTTGTAAACAAAAATTTTATCAAAACTTTTCAAAAAGATTAATTCTAGTGATGTTCTTACCCTGTAATACTCTGCTACACTATAATGTTTTAACAATGCAAAAAACATTTAAAAACAATTTATTTAACAATGCAAAAAAAACTTTAAAAAACATTTTAAGGTTGAATAAGCATGAAATCGCTCAGTTCGGAACTCTCTTGAGGGTATTTGTATTCTTTTCACTTTAAATTTCCTATTCCATGTATCTTTAAAAAATTTTTTGAACAAATTTTTTTTTCATAATTTATAAAAACATTAAATAGAAATATAAAAATAAAAACATATTTGTTACATTTTAAAAGCGCTCTAAACTCCTCAGTTAAAGGGCACCGGAGTCTATATAAATGTTTGAAGCAGTGATGTTCCTACCCGTAAATACTATGCTCCGGAGCTCCGGTCATTTAAAGCGTAGGAAGCTCCGGAGCTCCGCCCTTTAAATGAGCAATTTTTAGCTTATTTAAGCTTTAAATACATTTAAAATTATTCTATTTGCATTTTTAAGACTATTTTTTATCCTTTTTAAAATGTAATTCATAAAAAAACTAAATTTAAAAACATAAACGGTTAAATTTTTTCATTTTCTAAAATAGCCGCAGTTGTAGACACATACTTATGAGGCTACTTACAGGCGACTAGTTTTTTAGTTCGACTAAGTTCGAGCTCCATTGATTCATTTGACTCAGTCGCAGCTATGACTAGAAGTCCTAGTTTTTAGTCTGACTTGGCCTGGCCGTAGCCGCTAGTCAAAACTCGACATACGGGCCCTGGATTTTTTTCATAAAGACGTTTGTAAATTTACATTTTTCAAGTCTCCGCCTACTTTTTGTAAATTACACGATAGAGGATAAACAACACAGGAATATTTATCAGTTAGAAGAAGGAACGAAACGTGTCCGGGACCATTCAGCGCAGAGCACTGAGCAAAGATACTGCCCCTGAATTACAAGTCAAAAAAACCTTCATTATGTATTTTACAAGAAATAGGCGGATATTTGTAAAATGAGAATTTTCAAACGTGTTTATGAAACAGGCCCCTCCCTGGTATGCTATTGATGAAGAAATTAAACTTTTGTTCTATTATTGAGCTACTTTTCACCAGGATGAAGTTTGTACTTATAACTCAATAACTAAAATTTAATTTGAAATAATAAGACGTTTTTGATTATCAATAGAATATAGGTTTTGATTTAGCAATACAAATTTTGTTGCTGCAATACAATTTTATCAACATTTCGGTGTCCTAAAGACCAACGCTTGTATTTTATATTTTTTGTACCAACCAAGTTTGTATTTTTTTGTAATTTGCAAGTTGTATAAAATTGTGTAAATTGTTTACTTGTAATCAAGTAAATTCCCAAATATACGCGCGCTAGAAAACCTTATAGTCTTATATAAAAGTCTTTTTTTCTTGAAAGCAGTACCTACAATTTTTCAGCGTTGTGGGATCGACAGTTTGTAATAAAAAACTAATTTTTCACGCTCTCAGAATTTTGTAGATTTAGAGCATTAAAGTATGGGCTTAGGTATGGTTTTAGGCTTGGATTAAAACTTTGATAAGTAAGTGTATATTAAGTGTCAACAATAATCATTGTTCAAAATATTGGATCCTAGTGTGCTTGGTGCGAATTTTTTAAAATTTTATAACTAAATTATGGTCAGTTATAAACAGCTTTATTATATAATATTGTAGCTCCCCAAAGTGCTAATAAATTTTTCATTTTAGTCAAATGTCGTACGATTTTTACGACGATTTGGTAACGAACCAGAACAATTCTTTGGAAAATTATAAAAGCGGAATGATAAAACTTTTTAAAAGGTACAGAGTTATAAACGGGATGGGGTAATTTGATGGTTCAGCCTGACCAGCTATTTATACCCAAACCAATTAGCCGTTTCTTAATCTCTTAACCCAATAAGGACGGCTTCTGAACCTGCCCTCGGAAGACTGGGGGCAGCTAGGAAGCAGGTAAAATTACTTCGGAGGCAGCTAGGAGTAACCCGATAAGGAAGGCTTCTGAACCTGCCTCCGGAAGACTGGGGGCAGCTAGGAGGCAGGTAAACTGACTTCGGAGGCAGCTAGGAGGCAGGTAAGAGGTAGGTAAAATTGCCATGGAGGCAGAGTTGAGGTAATACAACTGCTTCAGAGGCATTTAGGAGGCAGGTGACCCTGCCTTTTATATTAAAGCATATACAGGTTATGAGGCAGCCATAGGAGACAGATAAAACTGGCTTAAGTGCAGGTAGACAGCAGAGTAGAGGCATGTAAATTGAGAATGGAAGCAAGTAGAAGATAGATCAGAAGCAGGTAGGAGGCAGCAAAAAAATTGCGAGGGGGACAGGTAGGTAGGAGGCAGGTAAAACTTATTTTTCCAATGAGGCACGCCATCTTTATGGGTTATAATAAATCAAAACTTAGCTTGTAAAGTTAGAAAATATCACAAAATAAGCGAAAATTTTTCAATTCGGCCCGGCCCGACCCGTTTGTAACTCTGCTGCTCAGGTATCAAGAGGGTTGCGAGAACGGGGAAACATACCCCGAAGAGGTCTTCAATCCGAAAGCGCTCAGTAAATGCGAAATCGAGCACAAAGCACATCAGAAACTGTCTTGGGACTTGGAAGAGTCTATTCTTTTCACATTAACTGTCTTGACGACAATCGGTATGTACCAATTTTTTTAAGTCAAATATAATAACGTGCTGCTTTATTATACAAAACCATTAACGTTAACATCTCTTACAATTTTTCAATTCAAATCTTATAACTAATCTGATGTCAGAAACACATGGCTGAATACATCATTTTTTAATAAAAAACACAAAATGATTCACTATTTTTAGTTGAATTAAAAATGAACATACAGGACATAAATCTGCAATATTTATTCACCATATATTATTAACTGACGTGCTACGGTTAACCATTGCTCCTTGACTTTTTTTCCACTTCACATTTATAGGACATCATGTTTCTACATCATCAAAACAACGAGTTGTTATACGATTTCTAAACATGCCATTCTTACTCCGTTAATTCAATACACTGTTATAAACAAAATGTGATCATATATTTTAATGAAAAATAAGCATTGCGCTGCATATAGACGGTTTAATCATTTTCAATTGGAAAATAATAGGTAAGAATGTATTTTGATCTGTCGGCTTGAGTTAAAAAATGAATAATTATTATTTGATATTCATGAATCAGCATACGATATCTTCAAATCCCAAAACTTAAAAATAATTTGTTTTATGTATATAAAATATATATTAGTTTAACAGTTGTCAACAAACAAAACGAATTGCAGGTTACGGGAATGTGGCACCTCAAACGGTTGAAGCTAAAATTTTCTGCATGTTTTACGCGCTGTTTGGAATTCCCTTATGTTTATTGGCCATCGCAAATGTCGGAAAGTTTGTGGTGGAGTTTGCTGGAAATGTAAGAATATTTTTTTTACTTAAAAGAATTCGCTTTATTAAGTAAGTTCGTTGATGGCGACCGTGTATAATTCGAATTCTTCTTCTTATTATTATTAAATTAACGCTCATTACTCTAGACAATTTCGCAAAAAAATTTTCTTGTTGCTGTTTTGTACATTTTGAGTTAAAAAAGCGTAATTGCTACAGTTATCTACAACGCAACATTATGCCAAGTTTTTCCTGATTTTGGTAACAATTGCACGTGTCAAAGGTGGATAATACAAATGATCATACCAACGATTGATCATTCGTATTATTTACCTTTGGACATGTATATGAGTGTAAAATATAAATTTTTACGAAACATAAAGTTATTTTTAGGGACAGGTATTATAAATAAGACAAATTTGCAGTTTACTAATCAAAGAATAGACCGATTTAAATAATTAATTGCAGAAAAGAAGCCAAGGCACACAAAAGCTTAGTTTTTAAACTGGGTTTAATGTGGACCAGTAAATAAATCCTAATCAATAAAGTCCTGAATCGTATTTTGTACTTTCGTATTATTAAGAGTAGCGAATTTTTTTTTATTTCATGTTGTGTGTGAACGTCATAACTAACTGTTAATTGTGCTATAAAATCCCCAAATCTAATCTAAATAAATAGGGCCCGCTATTCAACAAAAAAATTGAAATATTTTTCAAAAATAAAAGTATTTTAACCGACTCCATTTTCCTAGGAAAAATGATTATAATGTTTTTTACTATGGTTGAATTATATCTGGCTGACGCGGAAAATTAATGTGCAGACATAAGGGGACCAATTAAAATTGTGCGGTTATGACGTTGTTTTTAAACAAATAAGAACGCAAAATTTTTTCAATTACATCTTTTTACAAATTATACAAGAATTCACCAACTTTAGCTCTTTAAAAATTGAAATTTAAGTTTTAAATTAAATAGTTTGATAAATAATTATTAAAATAGGAGTTTTGATCTTTTTTATTAATCCGCTTTTGTTAAAAGTTTTAAACGGTTTTATTGTTAAATAGTCGATTTAATACAACAATTATCGACGCCAGCTAGATTTTATTTGCCTATAG
>JASAMX010027578.1:0-13080 GCA_030248175.1 Microlaimidae sp. YZB2_3 | reverse complement strand
AATGTTTGCTGGTATTCTTGGTTCAGTTTCTTACGTATTGCTCGGTTTTATTTTTTATTTTATTTTAGATGGCAAACGTACGCCCTTGCAGCCTGAAGTGCAGCCTGAAGGAATTCAACTTTAGTGTGTTTATAAATTAATCGGCAAATTTAATCCTAAGATTAAATGAAAGATAATGTGGATAGCTAGTGAAAACAAACTTTAATGTATTTAAATGCAAATGTTTCGACAAAAGTTTTTTCTGGGAAGATTTTTTACGTTAATTAACTAATAATAATCTTTCAAATTCTTTACATAATTTATAAAAGGCAATACAGTTATTTGTTAATAATACATTTACGGTATCCTTTTTTCAGTGGATTTTATTTGCCTGAAGTAATTTTAATGATAATTATATTTAAAAATATATAATAAGGAAAAATGAGACACTTAGAACAAGCTGCTTTGTGTGAAAAAGGCCCCTTTAAATTGGACCTGGTTCCATTTAATGGGACTTTTGGGCCGGCCATTTAAATGGATCTCCCGTTTAAATGGAATATCATTTAAATAGGTCCCATTTAAATGGGATACCATTAGTAAATAGGTCCCACTGAATGGACTTGTTTAAATGGGATCCCATTAAATGGGATCCCGTTTAAATGGAATCCCCATGTGAATGGGTCCCATTTAATTGGGATCCAGTTTAAATGGGATCCCATTCAATCGGATCCCATTTAAATGGGATCACATATAAATGGGACTTATTGAAATGGGATCCCATTTAAATGAAACCAAAAATCAAAGGTTTCATTTAAATGGGACCAGGTCCAAATCCAATGGGACCTTTTTTTATGTTCTAAGTGTCTCATTTTCCTTATTATATATTTAATATAATTATCATTAAAATTACTTCAGGCAAATAAATCACTGAAAAAAGGATACCGTTGAATGGATTTTGACAAACTGTATTCCAGTGTTCTCCTACAATTTGGAACTTGTATTTAATTAGTTACATAAATCTCCTCCAAAACTTTAAATGGAGCAGGCTTATAACATTAAATTTGTTGGATATCAAATTATTTTCAATATTAGGATTAAATTAATCTTAGGATATCATTTAAATAAGTCAATCCATTTAAATGGGACTTAATTAAATGGGATCCCATTTGATGGGATACCAAAAAAGTCCCATTTAATTCAATCCCGTTGAAATAGGACTCATTTTCAAGACCCATTTAAATGGGATCCCATTTAAATGGGACAAAATCAAATGAGATCCCATTTAAATGGGACCAAAATCCCCATTTAAATGGGACCGTTTTTTCACAAGCAGTTTGTTCGAAGAGTCTCATTTTTTATTATATATTTTTGGTTATATTAGCTTTTACATTGTAAAGAAATCCTTTGGCACGCATAAGCCCTGGGTCGGTGTTGCAGCCGTTTAGGAACCCACTGAGAGATATACAGGTGAGAGTTAAACTGTCAAATCCTTAAACTTCAAACGTGTCTAGCTTCTGAGGGCACTGAGATTCGTAGAGATCACCATCGTAGCAGACCGCAAAATAGATACTGTAAACAAACAACAAATGAATGATTATAATTGACAATAACGTGGAAATGAAATTTCATTAATAATAATAACTAATATACATAAATATTTACAAAATCGAATATTTTCATTGCTGAATATCAGGAAGGTCAATAATAGAGTATTTCGACACAAGGCGTTTTATAAAGTAGGATTCCAATACACATTAGGCCGAAAGTTGAAATTAAAATAATATTTATATGAAAACTTTAATTAATTTTTCAGTGTAAAATAATGTGTAAAAACTAAAGGCAAAATATAAATTTGATTGGACTTGTAATAATGTAGTTATCAATGTGTAATTTCGTAAAGTGCGAACATAAAAAATAAAATTACGATCATAACGGAGCACCGAATACATAAGTAGGATTTTACTCGAGATTCAGTGGATGTTCTGATTGTCTAGTGGTTTAGACTGTCAGGCTTAGACTCTGAGGCCGGGAGTTCGAATTCCGATAAAGTCTCTTTTTTTTACTTTTTGTACCGGGACTTATAAGCTATATTTAGTTTTTTTCTTTTTGTGGTAGATAGAAAATAGCTGCATAATAACTTACCTTGATCTTTTCTTTGGAATAATTATTTTTTGGAAGATTATTTTCTTCATAAAATCCACAAGAATAATGCAAAACAATATTTCTTGGCGGATTTTTAATTCAGAAAATCAACCATATTATTATATTCAAAAGAAATTGGACAATAAGACTTCAAGAAGCTTTCCACGTTACAGCACTTTGGTTTTAATTTTTTTTGTTCCCATTGCAAAATATTGGAGCAGAATATATTAGCAAATTATACATTGTATACTATTTTGCAAAATATGTTAGCAAAATTAATATATTATTTACATATTCGACTATCTAATGAATTTAACAAAACTAATTCAATCAACAATCAAACGCTAATAAACTCTACAACAGTTCGAGACTTGGGTGTTTATATGTTTTCCAAGAACTAAACTACTCTAATCAGTGTGAAAAAACAGCAGATGCAGCTATGAGAACAGATCAGCTCTAATTTTTTCAATTCTTCTAAAAGCAAACTCCGTTAAAAATTTGGTAAGAGCATATAAATTCTATGTACGACCAACTGTAAAGTATGATAGCGTAGTTTGGAACCTTTACATAATAAAGGATATAAATATAATTGAAAATGTTCACAAAAGTTTTATTAGAAGATTGTATAAGTTTTGTGGTCTTAATTACTCCAGCTATGAGAACCGATTAGCTTTTCTAAAACTTAATAAACTTTCCGAACGAAGAGCAAAAATGAACTTATGTGAAATTTATAAAATAATTAATAACAAAACAAGTTTGCAATGCAAATATTTTTTTATTCAATAATAATCAAACTAGAGGTCACCCATTTAAACTTTAAGTTGATGATAGTAGGATTGACGCCAGAAAATTTTCTTTTACAAATCGTGACATTTGTAGTTGGAATAATTTAAACTCCTCCCAAGTCTCTTTTAAATCATTAAAAAAATTTAAAACAGCAATTGACTTGCGTTAATGTATAGTGTTGTGCTCAGTATTAGTGCTAGAGCTTTTACAAAAACTCTGGCCTACTAAGCCAATTTTCAGCAAATTCAAAAAAACTTCTTATAATATTCAAAATACACTGTGTTGCATTCGGATCGCAAAACAATATTAAAAACATCTTTTCATTTCCAAAATAGTGTCTTTCTATACTTCGTTCCTTTAACCATAAACCTTTTATATGTTGCTTTAGTTTAGTACTGTTTCTTTTTACTTTTCTTTCTTTTTTTTGCTTGTAACTTTGTTTTCTCTTTTTCTTATAATTTATAATTTTTACTTGCAATGTTTTTCGATTTTAGAAACTTTTATATTATGCAAGCGTAACACTTTCACTATATTTTTATGTGTTTTTTTTAGATTTGCTAAAAATAAAATTATTTGATTGATTGACTGATTGATTGATTGATTGATTGATTGATTGATTGATTGATTGATATTTACATCAAAAATATAGTAACTACATCAATCACTAGCTTCTATATTTTCTTTTTTTATTTTTTTATTTTATTAATATTAATAACTAATCAATTAATTGATTTTTTTAAATATCTAAAAAAATCTAAATATTTTTATTAAATTCAATTTTGATAAGTTTAAATGAACAAAAAGTCCCGGTACAAAAAGTGAAAAAAAGTCTTTATCAGGTATCGACTTTCCGACCTTACATTCTGAAAAGCCGACCGTCTTACCCACTAAACCATCTGCTAAAACTAGAGTAAAATCCTACTTATGTAATATTTGCTTCGTTATGATCGTAATTTTATTTTTTATGTTCGAATTTTTACGAAATTAAACAGTAATATCTACATTATTAGAAATCCAATCAAATTTATATTTTGCCTTTATTTTTTACACACTATTCTACACTGCAAAATTAATAGAAGTTTTCATTTAAATATTATTTTAAATTCAACTTTCGGCCTAATGTGTATTGGAATTTTACTGTGTAAAACGCCTTCTGTTGAAATAGTCTTTTTTAATAATAAAGGATAATGTATTAAGCATTTTTTGATTATATCTTAATCACGTAACTATTCTGTGCGATTTTTTGGGTTTAAACACGGGTAAATTCAAATTTTAAAACTAGCCTTGAAAAATGCTCTAAGAATAGAGCAGGAAAAAGGGGGTGATTTTTCCCCCGGCGTATGTTTAGATAGAAAAGATGTGGACTAGGCTGAGATGGACATTATGTGGGAAAACTATAGGAAATTTGCATTTGGTTTGGCCAGCTGTTCACTAAATAAAAATATCTACCATATGATAATGATTTGTTTATACATTGATCTAATCACACAGCACTGTTGCATTTTTTATAGTTTGATTAAATGTCAATTGAAAAAATCATACTCACAGCAATCTTTGACAAGCGCGAAATCGCCACTTTTTCAATTAGAAGGTTATATTTGTATGTTAAGAAACAACTATAAATTTGAAAAAGTGGCGATTTCGCGCTTGTCAAAGATTGCTGTGAGTATGATTTTTTCAATTGACATTTCATCAAACTAAAAAAAAATGCAACAGTGCTGTGTGATTAGATCAATGTATAAACAAATCATTATCATATCGTAGAAATTTTTATTTAGTGATCAGCTGGCCAAACCAAATGCAAATTTCCTATAGTCCACATAATGTCCATCTCAGACTAGTCTACATCTTTTCTGTCTAAACATACGCCCGGGGAAAAATCGCCCCTTTTTCCTGCTCTATTCTTAGATCATTTTTCAAGGATAGTCTACCACTTTTTTTGAATTAAATTAAAAAATAGCCTAATAAACTATAGTTTTAGCTGCGCAATGACATATGTTTATAATCATTCCGTTGCCGAGATAAAATAAAAAAAATAATAAGAAGAAGATGAATTTAAATTACAAAATTAACCCACGTTGTTTAATTATAGTTAGTGCGGTGCAGATGCGCTCCAGACAAAGTTTACCTACGTTCTCTAAATATAGTTGGCGCGATGCCGTGCGCCAATGATTGCAATTATAATTTTTAAAGTAAAAATAATAATAATAATAATAAGATGATGAACATGAATAACAAAATTTACTCACGTTGTCTAAGTATAGTTGGCGCGGTGCCGTGGGTTAAATTGCAGTTGGCACCCCGCACCATCGATGATTAGCGGCGCGTGGTGCTCCCGCGCCACCGACGCTTATTATTATTTTTTAATAAATAAAACTTTGAATTAATTTTGTCATCAGTAATGCAAGAATTAAAAAAAAGTACTCTGTTGTTTTTGCCGTTTTCCGCGCGGTTGAAGCAGATGGCGCTGGGAACTGGCGCCGTTTCTGCCACCAATTAAAACCGGTCTGCTATTTTTGTGCGGTTTTTATGAGGGGATGTTGGTTGTCTGCTCTGTACAATCCTTATTGTTGCCAAAAGGCTGTTATTGTGCGGTTGGGAGTTTTTATTTGTCTAATTTTCATTTTTTTATTTTGATCAATAAATCGATAAAAGGATAAATTGAAAAAGGACCTAAATGAAAAAAGTGCTTCCTAAGAAAGTTGCGTAATTCCTTCTTCTTTCTAATGAGCCCATGTTTATTTTTGATCAATCAGTAACGAATGATTATAAACATATGTCATTGCGCAGCTAAAACTATAGTTTATTAGGCTATTTTTTAATTTAATTCAAAAAAAGTGGTAGACTATCCTTGAAAAATGCTCTAAGAATAGAGCAGGAAAAAGGGGCGATTTTTCCCCGGGCGTATGTTTAGACAGAAAAGATGTAGACTAGTCTGAGATGGACATTATGTGGACTATAGGAAATTTGCATTTGGTTTGGCCAGCTGATCACTAAATAAAAATTTCTACGATATGATAATGATTTGTTTATACATTGATCTAATCACACAGCACTGTTGCATTTTTTTTTAGTTTGATGAAATGTCAATTGAAAAAATCATACTCACAGCAATCTTTGACAAGCGCGAAATCGCCACTTTTTCAAATTTATAGTTGTTTCTTAACATACAAATATAACCTTCTAATTGAAAAAGTGGCGATTTCGCGCTTGTCAAAGATTGCTGTGAGTATGATTTTTTCAATTGACATTTCATCAAACTATAAAAAATGCAACAGTGCTGTGTGATTAGATCAATGTATAAACAAATCATTATCATATCGTAGAAATTTTTATTTAGTGAGCAGCTGGCCAAACCAAATGCAAATTTCCTATAGTCCACATAATGTCCATCTCAGACTAGTCTACATCTTTTCTGTCTAAACATACGCCCGGGGAAAAATCGCCCCTTTTTCCTGCTCTATTCTTAGAGCATTTTTCAAGGCTAGTCTTAAAATTTGAATTTACCCGTGTTTAAACCAAAAAAATCGCATAGAATAGTTACGTGATTAAGATATAATCAAAAAATGCTTAATACATTATCCTATATTATTAAAAAAGACTATTTCGACATAAGGCGTTTTACACAGTAAAATTCCAACACACATTAGGCCGAAAGTTAAAATTAAAATAATATTTAAATGAAAACTTCTATTAATTTTGCAGTGTAGAATAGTGTGTAAAAAATAAAGGCAAAATATAAATTTGATTGGATTTCTAATAATGTAGATATTACTGTTTAATTTCGTAAAAATTCGAACATAAAAAATAAAATTACGATCATAACGAAGCAAATATTACATAAGTAGGATTTTACTCTAGTTTTAGCAGATGGTTTAGTGGGTAAGACGGTCGGTTTTTCAGAATGTAAGGTCGGAAAGTCGATACCCGATAAAGTCTTTTTTTCACTTTTTGTACCGGGACTTATTGTTCATTTAAACTTATCAAAATTGAATTTAATAAAAATATTTAGATTTTTTTAGATATTTAAAAAAATCAATTAATTGATTAGTTACTAATACTAATAAAATAAAAAAATAAAAAAAGAAAATATAGAAGCTAGTGATTGATGTAGTTACTATATTTTTGATGTAAATATCAACCAATCAATCAATCAATCAATCAATCAATCAAATAATTTTATTTTTAGCAAATCTTAAAAAAAACACATAAAAATATAGTGAAAGTGTTACGTTTGCATAATATAAAAGTTTCTAAAATTGAAAAACATTGCAAGTAAAAATTATAAATTATAAGAAAAAGAGAAAACAAAGTTACAAGCAAAAAAAGAAAGAAAAGTTAGAAGAAACAGTACTAAACTAAAGCAACATATAAAAGGTTTATGGTTAAAGGAACGAAGTATAGAAACACACTATTTTGGAAATGAAAAGATGTTTTTAATATTGTTTTGCGATCCAAGTGAAACACAGTGTATTGTGAATAGTATCAGAAGTATTTTTATTTTGCTAAAAATAGCTCAGTAGGCCAGAGCTTTTTTTTAAAGCTCTAGCACTAATACTGAGCACAACACTATACATTAACACAAGTCAATTGCTGTTTTAAATTTTTTTAATGGTTTAAAAGAGACTTGGGAGGAGTTTAAATTATTCCAACTGCAAATGGCACGATTTGGAAAAGAAAATTTTCTGGCGTCAATCCTACTATCATCAACTTAAAGTTTAAATGGGTGACCTCTAGTTTGATTATTATTGAATAAAAAAATATTTGCATTGCAAACTAGTTTTGTTATTAATTATTTTATAAATTTCACATAAGTTCATTTTTGCTCTTCGTTCGAAAAGTTTACTAAGTTTTAGAAAAGCTAATCGGTTCTCATAGCTGGAGTAATTAAGACCACAAAACTTATACAATCTTCTAATAAATCTTTTGTGAACATTTTCAATTATATTTATATCCTTTTTTATGTAAAGGTTCCAAACTACGCTATCATACTTTACAGTTGGTCGTACATAGAATTTATATGCTCTTACCAAATTTTTAACGGAGTTTGCTTTTAAAGTTCTAAAAATTAAAGCTGATCGTTGCATAGCTGCATCTGCTGTTTTTTTACAGTGATAAGAGAATTTTAAATTTTAAAACATATAAACACCCAAGTCTCGAACTGTTGTAGAGTTTATTAGCGTTTGATTGTTGACTGAATTGGTTTTGTTAAATTCATTAGATAGTCGAATATGAAATAATATATTAATTTTGCTAATATATTTTGCAATATATATACAATGTATATTGCTAATATATTTTGCTCCAATATTTTGCAATGGGAACAAAAAAATTAAAACCAAAGTGCTGTAACGTGGAAAGCTTCTTGGAGTCTATTGTTCAATTTCTTTTGATATAATAATCTGGTTGATTTTTGAATTAAAAACCCGCCAAGAAATATTGTTTTGCATTATTCTTGTGAATTTTATACGTAAATAATCTTCCAAAAAATAATTTTTCCAAAAAAACACCAAGTAGTTATTATGCAGCTATTTTATATCTACCACAAAAAGAAAAAAACTAAATATAGCTTATAAGTCCCGGTACAAAAAGTAAAAAAAGAGACTTTATCGGAATTCGAACTCCCGACCTCGCAGTCTAAGCCCGACAGTCTTAACCACTAGACAATCAGAACATCCACTGAATCTCGAGTAAAATCCTACTTATGTATTCGGTGCTCCGTTATGATCGTAATTTTATTTTTTATGTTCGCACTTTACGAAATTACACATTGATAACTACATTATTACAAGTCCAATCAAATTTATATTTTGCCTTTAGTTTTTACACATTTTTTATACTGCTAACTTAATAAAAGTTTTCATATAAATATTAGTTTAATTTTAACTTTTGGCCTAATGTGTATTGGAATTCTACTTTGTAAAACGCCTTGTGTCGAAATACTCTATTATTGACCTTCCTGATATTCAGCAATGAAAATATTTGATTTTGTAAATATTTATGTATATAAGTTATTATTATTAATGAAATTTCATTTCCACGTTATTGTCAATTATAATCATTCATTTGTTGTTTGTTTACAGTATCTATTTTGCGGTCTGCTACGATGGTGATCTCTACGAATCTCAGTGCCCTCAGAAGCTAGACACGTTTGAACTTCAAGGATTTGACAGTTTAACTCTCACCTGCAGATCTCTCAGTGGAGTTCTTGACGGCTGCAACACCGACCCAGGGCTTATGCACTGCGCCAAAGGATTTCTTTACAATGTAAAAGCTAATATAATCAAAAATATATAATAAAAAAATGAGACACTTAGAACAAACTGCTTGTAAAAAACGGTCCCATTTAAATGGGACCTTTGGATTTTGGTCCCATTTAAATGGGATCTCATTTCAATAAGTCCCATTTAAATGGGATCCCATTTAAATGGGATCTAATTAAATGGGATCCCATTTAAATGGGATCCCAATTAAATGGGACCTATTTATATGGGATCCCATTTAAATGGGATCCCATTTAAATAAGTCCCATTTAAATGGGACCTATTTAAATCATATCCTAAGACTAATTAAATCCTAAGATTAAATGAAAAATAATGTGGATAGCCGTTGAAAACAAACTTTAATGTATTTATAAGCCAATGTTTCGACGAAAGTTTTTGTAGGAAGATTTTACGTTAATTAACTAATAATAATTTTCAAATTCTACATAATATAAAGGCAATACAGTTTGTTAATCATACAACGGTATCCTTTTTTCAGTGATTTATTTGCCTGAAGTAATTTTAATGATAATTATATTAAAAATATATAATAAAGGAAAAATGAGACACTTAGAACAAGCTGCTTGTAAAAAAAGGTCCCATTTAAATGGGACCTGGTTCCATTTAAATGGGAATTTTCGATTTTGGTTCCATTTAAATGGTATTCCATTTCAAAAAGTCCCCCTTGAATCGGATCCCAGTTTGCAATGGGATCTAATTAGATGGGATCCCGTTTAAATCGATCCCAATTAAATGGGACCTATTTATATGGGATCCCGTTTTAAATGGAGTCCCTTTAGATGGGATTTCATTTTAGATAAGTCTGCATTAATGGGATCTTATTTAATTAAGTCCCATTTAAATGGGACCTATTTAAATGATATCCCATTTAAATGGGATCCCATTTAAATAGGACCGTAATCGAAAAGTCCCATTTAAATGGGACCAGGTCCAATTTAAAGGGGCCTTTTTTTTTACAAGCAGTTTGTTCTAAGTGTCTCATTTTTCCTTTATTATATATTTTTAATATAATTATCATTAAAATTACTTCAGGCAAATAAATCACTGAAAAAAGGATACCGTTGTATGATTAACAAACTGTATATCCTTTATATATTATGTAAGAATTTAAAAATTGTATTAGTTAATTAACGTAAAATCTTCCTACAAAAACTTTCATCAACATTGGCATTTAAATACATTAAAGTTTGTTTTCACTAGCTATCCACATTATCTTTCATTTAATCTTAGGATTAAATTTGACGATTAATTTATAAACACACTAAAGTTGAATTCCTTCAGGCTGCACTTAAGGGCGTACTGTTCGCCATCAAAAAGAAATAAAAATAAACGCGCAAATTAAAAAAAGTTAAAAAAATGTTTTCAGTGGTAATATAACCAATAATTATTAAATTTCGCCATGTATTCCCCCGCAGGTGATATTTTTTTAAAAAAATGAGTGGTTACTTGAACACCCAAACAATTTCATTCTGATGGAATTCATCTTTAATATTAATATTATCACTGGATTTGAACTCAGAACATTTTTTACTATTAAATATTTTTTAATGGTTTCAAAGCAAAAAATTACTATTATTATTCTGTATTTTTATTATATGTTAATAATTGTATTATTATATGTTTTGTATTTTCTGCTAGCTATTGTAGCATCTTCATGTCTATTGCGATAAAAGACCGGAAGGAAGACACGCTTTGGGGCCATGCATTTCCGTCTACATAAATTGTGTTGGAAATCATGAAATGATCAACAGGTCAGTTAAAGGACTTAAAAATAAAATCTCATCCTCTAAATGGGTCACAATTTTTGTCATTATATCATTTATATTTTATTTTGTAACCTTTATGCTGTTTTTTTACTTTATGTTGTTCATGTTTTATTGATGAGTTACAATGGGTTTTAACGTTTTAAGTTTCAATATGTCAACCAAAATTTTTATCTCATGCGTTGTTCACTTATTTACAGTTTCTTCTATTTATGTATTATCTAGGTTTTTTTTACTGTCTTATTCTATAAACCTTTCCGATTTAACAGAGGTGCGATTTTAATTATGCGTCTTATGCGTGATAATATTCAGAGGGCTAATATTTACATAATACCAAAGTATTGAAGCCTTAATTTAATATAAAGTCAAATCACAGAATGGATATAAATATTCTTTAATAATGCAGTAAAGACAAGGCGCCTTATTTCTCAAAACAGGTTATTACTTATTTTCTACATACTTGCCTCTCTTGTAAATTTTGCTGATTCCTACTGGAAATCTATCTTCTTTTGTCGACTTATATTCCAAATTTGAGTTGCCTCTGAAGCAGATTTAGCGTACGTCTAACTGTACGTTTAATCTAAGGCAAATCTAAGCATTCCAACAAGTATATGCTTTATGCTTCCTAGCTGCCTCCAAGGTAGTTGGTTTCTTCCGCCTTACCTCCTATTTGTCGCTAAGAAATTTTTTGCTGTTCCAATCTACGTCCAGCCCACCCTGCCTACTATCGGCACTTTAGGCAGGCTTTTGTCTTACAACTGCTTGCCAATTACTAGAAGCTATTTCGGATGCAGTCCTTGCCGAGTTAAGCACCGATAAATAAATTAATTTTACTCAAATCTTTTTAAATTTTATTTAATATTTTAAAATATTCCAGTCTTCAAAATTTTTGTAACTTGATGCAGTAAATAAATTTTGTTATTTAATTTAAGTTTGAGAAAAAGTAGAAAAATTCTTTTGCTTAAAATGATTATATTGTTTGTTTCATAATTAGATTCACTCTTTTGTAATGGAACGTTCGACTCTTTAAATGGACTCGAATTAATTTTTATTCTTGTTGATACTGCTCCAAATGTAAGCGTAGCAATCATAATGATCAGTAGAAGTTGCAATTTCTTTTTCCAATTCAAAAATATGAACGCATTTTTAAAATGAAAACACATAAGGCACTTTTTGAAGAACATATTATAAGAAATTACGATAATAAAATTTAACTTGGGATTGGGGTTTTGTTTATGTTAAATTAAAGTTTAAAGTCTATGGTTTAGGTTTTTAATGACTTTTATAATGATAATTTATGAGTTTATGATAATTTAAAAAAAATCACAATTTTTAATTATAAATTGTGTGCTTTTGAAAAAGTTTCCAAAATTAGACTATAACGACAAAAAATAGGATTGAACCAACAACAAACTAAACAGTATATTCAACAATCGTTAATTTATTATCATTTGTTCAAATTTTAAATAAATCAGAGGAGTTAAAATGGATTAAAATGTCTGAGTTTACAATAAAAAGAGAGTATTACCTTAACTGCATCAATAAAGAACCGAAGAAAAGTGTCAGGACTCTTTAAAAACAAGAAGTGTTTGAATTTATTAAGATTATCGTTATTATTTAATTGCTGTAGAATGTTTGTGTACCACAAAAATATATATCAAACAACATACATTGCTCAGACACATTTCGTTACCTATTTTTTTCCTAAATGCAGTGCACTCTGATTGGGGCTTTCAAAACCTGTAAATAAAACTTGCTCTGATGTGCATGGTCTATTTTATTAGTGAGCGATGATGCCTTAGTGAGGTGTGCTTTAATCAGAAATTTCTCTAATTAGGGCCATCAATTAATATTGAGATTATGTGTAGTTCTAGAATAATTTTTTAGTGCATTAGATGATGATATATAATCCAAAACAGCTTACTAATTTTTTTCCAGTTTTAGAAGACACTCAATATTTTTTGAAATTCTGGTGTTTATGTGGCACTAAGATTTTAAACGGCATCACACGATACGCCAACTGAGCACTACAAATTTAAACAATATTGAAGTTTCCTCCAAGAGTGGAAAAAGATTCTTTTAGGAGAGTTAGCCGTGTTTAATTATATTTCATCATGTAATGCAAA
>JASAMX010027574.1:0-14603 GCA_030248175.1 Microlaimidae sp. YZB2_3 | reverse complement strand
ACCCGCCAAAACCGACAGAAATTGTATATTGATTTTTTTATTTAAAATGAAATGGAGGAATAATGCGGGAGTTTAATTTAGGTGGAGATATACATTTTATTAATGAATTTATGCTTTACCGTTTAGGTTATTACATTTTGAATTAATATTATTTATATAAATTAGTTTTTCATATGTTTTTTTAAAAAGTTTTTTCGTTTAAAAAAACTGGATCTTTTTAAATCTCCTTTTTGATTCAACCTTCTTTTCAGCGCTTCTATGTAATGTTAGTTTTTGCCTACTCTATGTGTAACAACTTTCAGTGCAAGGTGTCAATAATAACATTTTGGATATTTTATCAGTTAAAAGAATACAAAAAACAACAAGTAAGTAGTAAATGTGGGTTCTTATGTAAAGTTTGTTGTGTCTTATACGTGTTTTAATGTATATTGATTGGCTGTTAACTTTACTGATGTGCAGTTGGTGAACGTTTCACGTTTTTGTGAAAAGTGCATTGTTATTTTGATTTAAATAAAATGTTAAAAATCTTTCTTGGTTCAAAAATACGACAACAGAAACCACAAACAAATAAATAATTTAAAATTTGATACCATTATAATCAAGATTATAACATAAATTGCAATGCGAACATAAGTACGTGTAATTCAAATAGCGTGAACACGAAGCAAGATAAACTTAATCTCTAACATATTTAAAGTTCACAATGGTTAAAACCCTCGCATTTGAAGAAAATTGCTAGTGTTAAAATTTACCACAGTGTTTTGATGCTAAAGAATCGCTTTCAGCCGGTGGACGCTGGAAAAAATTAGTCTTCAATAGGTGTGAAGATCTCACATTTTAGCTCCTGCCACTTTTATTTCCACGGTGCAACAAGCCGCAAATCATGAATAGTAAACGCTATTTAAGGGTCTTTAAATTTCCAAGGTGTCGATTATCATTATACTCAACCCAAACGTTGGTAAAACTTTGTATTCGTACCGCATTAGTTAATATAGGAACTTATTATTGCGATCTTAAAGAGGCAACATAGACAATTAAAGGAGTAGCTAATTTCTGTGCAGTTTTTTACATACATAACTTCAAATAAATGTCTTATTAGTGTATTTTATCGATTAATATTTTACTGTTGGCAAATCAAATTTAGCTGACCGCTTGCGATTTATTTTTACATTTTTTACAATTGTTACATATTTGTTGTTTGTTGGATAACATGCGTGGGAGAGACCTTAAAATAGTCCTAAAAATACATAAAATAAGTAGTGTTGTGATAGTTAGTCAAAAATTAATGTAGGTAGTTAAGTATGTAGTTAACTACTTTTAAAATTATAAGTATGTGATTATGTAGTTAATTAAAATTAGTAGGTTTAACTAAACATATATTTGCCGGGTTGCCACCACCGCTCCCGCCGACTCGGCTCCGGCCCAACTCGCTCCCAGCCCAACTCGCTCCCGACCCAACTCGGCTCCCGGTCCATCTCTCTCCCCAGCCCAACTCGTCAGAAACTACCGCTCCCCCGGCCCATTTTTTTTCTTTTCATTCCTTATATACTTTCTTATATACTTTTCTTTTTTCTTATACCTAGTGTATAATTGATTTAAAACTGAAAATGAAAACCCACAGCAGTTTTTGACAAAGGCGATATCTACAATTTTTTTAATTATCAAAAATTAAAGATTGTTTATACGTTATTTGCCTAAGCCGGGAGCGAGATGGGCCGGGAGCGAGTTGGGTCGGGAGCGAGTTGGGTTGGGATCGAGTCGGGCCGGGAGCGAATTGGGCTGGGAGCTAATTGGGCCGGCAGCGAGTTGGGCTGGGAGCGAGTTGGGTCGGGAGCGAGTTGGGCTGGGAGCGAGTTGGGCCGGGAGCGAATTGGGCTGGGAGCTTATTGGGCCGGCAGCGAGTTGGGCTGGGAGCGAGTTGGGTCGGGAGCGAGTTGGGCTGGGAGCGAGTTGGGCTGGGAGCGTTTTGGGCGGGCAGCGAGTTGGGCTGGGAGCGAGTTGGGCTGGGAGCGAGTTGGGCTGGGAGCGAGTTGGGCTGGGAGCGAGTCGGGCCAGACCCATATTTGCCTTAGTTCGTAGATCTGAAAATTTAAATTCTTAATATAAAAAACACTTAGTCATACCAAAAATATATATATTTTTGGTCATACCTTTAATAATTGACTATTCCGATTTTTTTCGTTTTTTGCCAGTTCTTTATGTTTAGAAATATTTACAATACTGTTGGACAGATAATATAATATAGTTGAAACTCAAGAAGTTGTTTATACAAGAAAAAATATGTTGTAAGTTAACATGTTGTGCTGACATATTTTACAAGCTTATTGAAAAAAGGTTTGTATTAGTGTTGTAAAAAGTTACTTTTATTTAAATTAATAAAAGTAACGGATTTTGGATTACTTTTACTTTTACTAAACTTTTGAAATTTCAATTACTTTTTTTCTTTCTCGACTTTTGAAATCTTCAAATGCTTTTACTTTTACTCTTACTCGGATTTTCCACTGAAAATACTTAAATTAATTTAAGTAAAATTTAAATAAGAGGAATAGGTAGATTTCCTATGGGCTTGTTGTAAAGTGAGTGGCGGAAGATAATTTTTTAAACTGCTAACACGCTAAAACCATTTATTTTGACCAAAAATATATAATACTATATAATATATTAAGGAAAAATATGACACTCAGTCTCAAAAGCGAAACAATTTGGTGCAATTTTTTTAGCAATTCCATTAACTGTTGTGCGCATAAAATGGCAAAACGACTGTTCTTATTGAGGCAAGTGTCGTGGAAATAGGCATTGCTCAAAATGTAGCAGTGTTTTTACGCATATCCTAGATTGCTAACTCGAACGCACTGCATTTTGAAGTACACTGCACCTTTTTGGCAATTTATTGTGCATGCATATATGCACATAAAATAGCACAACAGCGGGAAACAAAAAAAATAAACCCACTAAAAACCACTACTTAGTTTGCACGCTGTACACAAAATACAAACCTTTAGTATAGACATACAAAAATAAAATCCAATGCAATACACGAAAAAATCGAAAACGTATTAAAATGATAATTTATACATAAAATTAGCAAAAAAACTTTAGAACGGTATTTTGCTCCGTTTCAAAAATACTTTTATTATACTTTTACTCTTATTTTACTTAAAAAAATAGGTCTTACTTTTACTTTACTTAAATCAAATTTTGACCATTACTTTTACTTTACTTAAATTGAATAATCACAAATTACTTTTACTCTTACTTTACTTAAATTAAAATTTTTCAAATTACTTTTACTTAAAATAATTTAAAATCAATACTTTTTACAACACTAGTTTGTATTTCTAACTTCCCATTGGGTTATTACATATATTAGAATATCAACCAGAAGGTATTTAGATTTACTCAAAAAAAAACATTAGGATTGACAAGATTAGATTAATACCAATAAGATTTATAAGTTAAGCGGTTAACCAAAAATTAATATCACACAACATTTGCTTCTTTTTTGGTTTTAAAAACACTCTTAGTAAGTTTCAAAAAAAGAAGATGTATCCCTAATTGTTTTTTGTATATCATTTTATTGGATAATTGAAGCGGAAGAGTACGAATTTTGTGCAAGCTCGATAACCATTTTATAAGGAATCTATCATTGCTTTAAAGCAATTTCTTAACTAAAATAGTTTTTAAACCATACATTGGATTAATAAACTTGATTATATAACAAATCTTGTTTTTTGTTGTTTTTTTAATTTAAAAACTAAATCAAAAAGTTAGGCTCCCTATCATAAGAGTACGGCACGAAACAGTACCACAAAATAGTCCCGGGTTTCGCAAAAGAGTACGCACGAAACAGTACTGGAACAAAAGAGTACGGCACAAAAGAGTACGGACACAAAAGAGTACTGAGATATTGCGTGCAGGAACTACCAGATTTTAGTGATTCAAATGGAAATTTGCATATTTAAGAAATCAATATACGCATATTAAAGTATAATTTTGGGCCGTGGTAGTGTTGGTAAGTATTTTTGTTCTATTTATTTTTCTGTCGTGGTTAGGTAAATATAAGTAAACACACAAATGGTGTATAAAAATTATCGTGTAGTAAAACCAAAAATATATAACATAATATATTTTTGGTAAAACATGGGCATTCCGGATTTATCTTGATTAAAAAAATAACTTTTTATTTTAATCGTATATTCTTAAATACTAATAAAACACGTTTTGACTTTTGCTTAAAAAAATTAATCGATTGAAATAATAATCCATTCCAATATCATGCTCCGAAGCTCCGGCTATTTAAAACGAAGGGAGTTCCGGAGCTCCGCCCCTTTAATGAGCGATTTGAAGCTCATTTAGTCTTGAAATACATTTTAAACTACTCTAGCTGTATTTGTAGAACTATTTTCATTGTTTTAAATAAATTTTGGAAAAAAATTAGTTTACAAAAAAATTTTGACAAAATAATAATTGCCATTACTTTTTAATTATTCACGAACTTAGTATAAAAATAGGGCGGAGCTCCGGGGGTTTCTCCGAAGCTCCTAAAAATGGAGCTCCCCTACGAAGCTCGGAGCTCCGGGGAACATCACTAACACAGACAAAAAAATAAAAACTTGCGCGTAAAGAAAATAGCTTTAAATGGCTGAACTTTATACTTAATCTTACTGAAATTATTTCAGTTATTCACCGAAATTATTTCAGTTATTCTTTTGGTTTGAAAATTATTTTTAAGCTGTTTTAATTAAAAATGCTTCTCATTTAAATATTACTATGCGATAAAAACCTTTGCTTAGTGTTTTTAGGTTTCATTAAACGATGTTAAAATTTTAAATGTCATTCTTTTGTCGTTTTTCTTCCTGTTTTATGTCCTAAACGTAATATTATTAGATTTTTTTGCTGTCGAAGTAATAAAAAATACATGCTAATTAGATTTTATCGAATAATATGCTTAAGACGATCAAAACTAGTAAAAGTTGAATCCATTAACACAACTTATTTACTTGTTTTAATATCAATAAGTACGAAATCTGCTTAAAACGACCAAAACTAGCAAAAGTGAAAACTATTAAAAGGTCAGTTATTGATTTTAATATCAGTAAGTTCCAAACCAGTAACAATAAATTTATTAAAAACCTGTTTAATGATTTTTAAATAAGACATTCCGATCGGCGTTTTTGTGCACTAGTTGGAAAATAATGAGGTAATAGTAATTTCAAAACCATTAAGTGAGTTTAGAGAATAGGTGAAATTTATGTTAGTCTCAAATTTAAAAAAAAAACAAATGTTGCTTTAAAAATATTCCATAAAAAACGCTCAAATCATTTTATATCCTGTTTAGCAAATGAGCTGTTTGTCTGTCTGATCGTGTATGCTTACGTTTAAATAAACAAATAAAAAGTAATGTATAGAATATTTTGTCAAGACTTTTTTTGTAAATTAATTTTTTTCTAAACTTATAAAAACTTCATAAAAATATTCCTAAAACAGAAAATAACTTAAAGCATTTTTCAAGTTAAATATGTTTAAAGTCGTTCATTTAAACATAAAAAACCTTGTGGGAAAGATCATTAGTAATGAAGCGTAATTTGTTGTCTAAGATTTTTTTAATTTCTTTTTTAAAAATAACTTAGTTTTTACAAAACAGGAAAAACTCACGGCTTAGTTACCAGTAAATTTTAAAAATGTAAAAAAATTTAAAAATGAAAAAGTTTAAAAACGTACCTGCGGTAGGTGCGGTCACAACTATATTTACTCAAATTAAAAAGCTCAAGGGGCTCACAGTGCCGCTAATACTCACTATGTAAACAACAAACTCACTTTATAAACAAAGAAAAACCAATGGACTTTATTAAATGGTCTATCAAAAATAAAAGAGTTTATTATAAAAAACGCTGCTTATTGATTTTTATCGTAATTAAGTTAAGCAGCTGTTAAAAGTAATCGTTTTAACATTAAGTTATTTCTTCAGTACTCTTTTGTGCCAGTACTGTTTTGAGTCAAACGCAAAATGTAAATATCTTACTTTTTTGTGCCAGTACTCTTTTGTGCCAGTACTCTTTTGTGTCGGAGTCGCGTGGTGTAGCAAACGCAATTCACACAGGACTCTTATGTGCCGTACTGTTTTTTGACGGTACTGTTTTGTGGCGTACTCTTTCATGCGTACTTTTTTGCGAAACACGGGACTATTTTGTGGTACTGTTTTGTGCCGTACTCTTATGCGTCAGCCCCTGCGTTGTTGTTGTTAAATGTCAAAAAAATTTTGCAAACTATTTTTTAAAACTCATTCAAATGTTAACTATTAATTTTCAAAAATGTTACTGAAATGCAGATGAATTAAGTCTAAGTTATTTCAATGTTATTTTAGTTTTTTGTCTTCATCTTTGGGGCAGAGCTCCTTAAAAGATTGTCACCAAGAGGATACCATTTTAAACTTATCAAAATTTCGTTCTAAAAATCCCCGTTATTAATCGACTGTTTTCTTAATCTTTTGTTTAAAAATCGTACACATCTGGATTTAAAAGCTTTTTAAGTCAAAGATTCTATAAGTAAAAACTTCGAAAAAAATTTAACTAGCTTTAATATTTGATCAATACGGTATATACATTAAAAGTTTTTTACTACCTCTATTAATCAAAGTGGAACTATAATCATTCGTCATTATTTAACTTTTTACAAACAGTTGAAAAAAATTAAATACGAACCTGCAACCTAAAAGGGTTAAAATCATAAAAAAAAACATGAAAAACTATTTTATTATGTACGTAATATTGATGCTTCTGGATTTTTGCTCCACAGAATCATGCTTGATAACTCAGCCAATTTAAAATGGAGATAGATCCGCAGTTTAGTTCTTTAAGTAAACGATTTCAAGATTATTTAAATTTATTTTGAGAGTATTAAGCTTGAAATATGTTTTAAGAGATTTTAGGTACGGGGCCGACGCATAAGAGTACGGCACGAAACAGTACAAAATAGTCACGGGTTTCGCAAAAAAGTACGCAGAAATAGTACGCCACAACCACAACACAGTACCGTCAAAAAACAGTACGGCACATAAGTCCTGTGTGAATTGCGTTTGCTACATCACGCGACTCTGGAAAGAGTACTGGCACACAAGAGTAAGATATTTACATTTTGCCTTTGACTCAAAACAGTACTGGCACAAAAGAGTACTGAAAAAATAACTTAATGTTAAAACGATTACTTTTAACAGCTGCTTAACTTAATTACGATAAAAATCAATAAGCAGCGTTTTTTATAATAAACTCTTTTATTTTTGATAGACCATTTAATAAAGTCCATTGATTTTTCTTTGTTTATAAAGTGAGTTTGTTGTTTACATAATGAGTATTAGCGGCACTGTGAGCCCCTTGAGCTTTTTAATTTGAGTAAATATAGTTGTGACCGCACCTACCGCAGGTACGTTTTTAAACTTTTTCATTTTTAAATTTTTTACATTTTTAAAATTTACTGGTAACTAAGCCGTGGGTTTTTCCTGTTTTGTAAATACTAAGTTATTTTTAAAAAAGAAATTAAAAAATCTTAGACAATAAAGTACGCTTCATTACTAATGATCTTTCCCACAAGGTTTTTTATGTTTAAATCAACGACTTCAAACATATTTAACTTGAAAAATGCTATAAGTTATTTTCTGTTTTAGGAATATTTTTATGAAGTTTTTATAAGTTTAGAAAAAAATTAATTTACAAAAAAAGTCTTGACAAAATATTCTATACATTACTTTTTATTTGTTTATTTAAACGTAAGCATACACGATCAGGCAGACAAACAGCTCATTTGCTAAACAGGATATAAAATGATTTGAGCGTTTTTATGAAATATTTTTAAAGCAACATTTGTTTTTTTTTAAATTGAGACTAACATAAATTTCACCTACTCTCTAAACTCACTTAATGGTTTCGAAATTAGCTATTACCTCATTATTTCCCAACTGGTGCACAAAAACGCCGATCGGAATGTCTTATTTAAAAATCATTAAACAGGTTTTTAATAATTTTACCGTTACTGGTTTGGAACTTACTGATATTAAAACCAATAACTGACCTTTTAATAGTTTTCACTTTTACTAGTTTTGGTCGTTTTAAGCAGATTTCGTACTTATTGATATTAAAACAAGTAAATAAGTTGTGTTAATGGTTTCAACTTTTACTAGTTTTAATCGTCTTAAGCATATTATTCGATAAAATCTAATTAGCATGTAATTTTTATTACTTCGACAGCAAAAAATGTAATAATATTACGTTTAGAACATAAAACAGGAAGAAAAACGACAAAAGAATGACATTTAAAATTTTAACATCGTTTAATGAAACCTAAAAACACTAAGCAAAGGTTTTTACCACATAGTAATATTTAAATGAGAAGCATTTTTAATTAAAACAGCTTAAAAATAATTTTCAAACTAAAAGAATAACTGAAATAATTTCGGTGAATAACTGAAATAATTTTAGTAAGATTAAGTATTAAGTTCAGCCATTTAAAGGTATTTTCTTTACAAACAAGTTTTTATTTTTTTGTCTGTGTTAGTGATGTTCCCGGAGCTCCGAGCTTCGTAGAGGAGCTCCATTTTTAGGAGCTTCGGAGAAACCCCCAGAGCTCCGAAGCTCCGAAGCTCCGCCCTTTTTTTATACTGGGAAGCTGGGGTGAGGGGGGGGGGGCGCCGAAGAAAAAGCGGAAGAGAATTAAAAAATTGGTTTGGGGAGTGTACCAATTTTTTTTTATCGTTCCCGCGCGTGTTTTTCCGGGGACGGGTGGTCTGCCCCTTCAATTTCCCCTGATAGATTCTCTTTGTTAGTGAATAATTAAAAAGTAATGGCAATTAATATTTTGTCAAAATTTGTTTGTAAACTAATTTTTTCCAAAATTTATTTAAAACAATGAAAATTGTTTTACAAATACAGCTAGAGTAGTTTAAAATGTATTTCAAGACTAAATGAGCTTCAAATCGCTCATTAAAGGGGCGGAGCTCCGGAACTCCCTTCGCTTTAAATAGCAGGAGCTTCGGAGCATGATATTGGAATCGATTATTATTTTATCGATTAATTTTTTTAAGCAAAAGTCAAAACATGTTTTATTTATGTATTTATTTATGTATTTATAGTATTTAAGAACATACGATTAAAATAAAAAGTTATTTTTTTAATCAAGATAAATTCGGAATCCCCATGTTTTACCAAAAATATATTATGTTATATATTTTTGATTTCACTACACGATAATTTTTATACACCATTTGTGTGTTTGCTTATATTTACCTAACCACGACAGAAAAATAAATAGAACAAAAATACTTACCAACTCTACCACGGCCCAAAATTATATTTTAATATGCGTATATTGATTTTTTAAATATGCAAATTTCCATTTGAATCACTAAAATCTGGTAGTTCCTGCACGCAATATCTCAGTACTTTTTTGTGTCCGTACTTTTTTGTGCCGTTCTCTTTTGTTCCAGTACTGTTTCGTGTGTACTCTTTTGCGAAACCCGGTACTATTTTGTGGTACTGTTTCGTGCCGTACTCTTATGATAGGGAGCCTTTAGGTACGGGGTCTTTAACGCCAAAAGCAGGGAACTTGGAGCCATCGGAAATTTTTGGGAACATGGAGCCACGAACAATGGGAACTTGGAGCCTTTAAGAAAAAATTGGTTTGGGCTTGGATTTAGGTTTCGCTTAGGCTTACAAAAACGTTTTAGGGATTTTTACTTTCGGATTCAAGTTCCCCACTTACGGCTCTAAGTTCACTATTTTTTACTCCAAGTTCAAGCTCAAAGTTTCCTCAGCTCCATCGATCCTAAATCTTATATTTAGTGTTATGATAATTACTTAAATAGTTAACTAACTAAATACTCAACTACCATAATTTTGGCTAACTACTTAACTACCTACTTTGTTTTTTAGAAGTAGTTAACTACAAACTTTCAAAAAATAAAGTAGGAATACAAGTAGTTAACAAAGTAAGTGCAAAGTAGGCAGAAAGTTAGTTATCGAAGTAGACAAAAAGTAGTTAGAGTTTTTACACAAACAATCAATATCTGAGGGGTTCATATATCACGTAAAACTCGCAGCTGTTTGAAACGAAATGTGACAACGTGTACAGATACAATAATCAAAAGTAATTTGCACGCGTTTCGTGTCTTCAATAAAAATCCATAATGTCATCATCAACAGTGATTTTATACGCCAATTGAAATCGTTGATTGCTTTGAGTAAAGCAACTGGACCAAAGTGCTACTTTATTTTATTGTAACAGGTTTCAGTTTTATTTTGTTTGAAAACTACTAATATTTTACTTTCACAACTACGTCATAAAATAAATTGCTGAAATAAATTATAATAGAACAAATTTTAATTGCTTTTTTGGTGAAAATAGAACGAAAATTTGTTGGTTTGTTTTTATTTAGTTTTGTTAAAAATTGATGTATTTTTTAACTTTTTGATTTAGTTCTTAAATTAAAAAAACAACAAAAAACAAGATTTGTTATATAATCAAGTTTATTAATCCAATGTATGGTTTAAAAACTATTTTAGTTAAGAAATTGCTTTAAAGCAATGATAATTTCGTTATAAAATGGTTATTGAGCTTGCACAAAATTCGTACTCTTCCGCTTCAATTATCCAATAAAATGATATAGAAAAAACAATTAGGATAAGACATCTTTTTTTTGAAACTTACTAAGAGTGTTTTTAAAACCAAAAAAGAAGCAAATGTTGTGTGATATTAAATTTTGGTTAACCGCTTAACTTATAAATCTTATTGGTATTAATCTAATCTTGTCAATCCTAATGTTTTTTTTGAGTAAATCTAAATACCTTCTGGTTGATATTCTAATATATGTAATAACCCAATGGGAAGTTAGAAATACAAAAAAGAATTGATTTTAAATTATTTTAAGTAAAAGCAATTTGAAAAATTTTAATTTAAGTAAAGTAAGAGTAAAAGTAATTTGTGATTATTCAATTTAAGTAAAGTAAAAGTAATGGTCAAAATTTGATTTAAGTAAAGTAAAAGTAAGACCTATTTTTTTAAGTAAAATAAGAGTAAAAGTATAATAAAAGTATTTTTGAAACGGAGCAAAATACCGTTCTAAAGTTTTTTTGCTAATTTTATGTATAAATTATCATTTTAATACGTTTTCGATTTTTTCGTGTATTGCATTGGATTTTATTTTTGTATGTCTATACTAAAGGTTTGTATTTTGTGTACAGCGTGCAAACTAAGTAGTGGTTTTTAGTGGGTTTATTTTTTTGTTTCCCGCTGTTGTGCTATTTTATGTGCAGTATATGCGCATATATGCACAATAAATTGCCAAAAAGGTGCAGTGTACTTCAAAATGCAGTGCGTTCGAGTTAGCAATCTAGGATATGCGTAAAAACACTGCTACATTTTGAGCAATGCCTATTTCCACGACACTTGCCTCAATAAGAACAGTCGTTTTGCCATTTTATGCGCACAACAGTTAATGGAATTGCTAAAAAAATTGCACCAAATTGTTTCGCTTTTGAGACTGAGTGTCATATTTTTCCTTAATATATTATATAGTATTATATATTTTTGGTCAAAATAAATGGTTTTAGCGTGTTAGCAGTTTAAAAAATTATATTCCGCCACTCACTTTACAACAAGCCCATAGGAAATCTACCTATTGAAATTATTTAAATTTTACTTAAATTAATTTAAGTATTTTCAGTGGAAAATCCGAGTAAGAGTAAAAGTAAAAGCATTTGAAGTTTCAAAAGTCGAGTAAGAGTAAAAGTAATTGAAATTTTAAAAGTTTAGTAAAAGTAAAAGTAATCCAAAATCCGTTACTTTTATTAATTTAAATAAAAGTAACTTTTTACAACACTAATACAAACCTTTTTTCAATAAGCTTGTAAAATATGTCAGCACAACATGTTAACTTAACAACATATTTTTTCTTGTATAAACAACTTCTTGAGTTTAAACTATATTATATTATCTGTCCAACAGTATTGTAAATATTTCTAAACATAAAGAACTGGCAAAAAACGAAAAAAAATGGGAATAGTCAATTATTAAAGGTATGACCAAAAAAATATATATTTTTGGTATGACTAAGTGTTTTTTATATTAAGAATTTAAATTTTCAGATCTACGAACTAAGGCAAATATGGGTCTGGCCCGACTCGCTTCCGCCGGCTCGCTCCCGGCCCAACTCGCTCCCAGCCCAACTCGCTCCCGACCCAACTCGCTCCCAGCCCAACTCGCTGCCGGCCCAATAAGCTCCCAGCCCAATTCGCTCCCAGCCCAACTCGCTCCCGACCCAACTCGCTCCCAGCCCAACTCGCTGCCGGCCCAATAAGCTCCCAGCCCAATTCGCTCCCGGCCCAACTCGCTCCCGACCCAACTCGCTCCCAGCCCAACTCGCTGCCGGCCCAATTAGCTCCCAGCCCAATTCGCTCCCGGCCCGACTCGATCCCAACCCAACTCGCTCCCGACCCAACTCGCTCCCGGCCCATCTCGCTCCCGGCTTAGGCAAATAACGTATAAACAATCTTTAATTTTTGATAATTAAAAAAATTGTAGATATCGCCTTTGTCAAAAACTGCTGTGGGTTTTCATTTTTCAGTTTTAAATCAATTATACACTAGGCATAAGAAAGTAAGAAAAGTATATAAGAAAGTATATAAGGAATGAAAAGAAAAAAAATGGGTCGGGAGCGAGTTGGGCTGGGAGCGAGTTGGGCTGGGAGCGAGATGGGCCGGGAGCGAGTTGGGTCGGGAGCGAGTTGGGCTGGGAGCGAGTTGGGCCGGGAGCGAGTCGGCGGAAGCGAGTCGTGGCAACCCGGCAAATATATGTTTAGTTAAACCTACTTCTAATTTTAATTAACTACATAATCACATACTTATAATTTTAAAAGTAGTTAACTACATACTTAACTACCTACATTAATTTTTGACTAACTATCACAACACTACTTATTTTATGTATTTTTAGGACTATTTTTAAGGTCTCTCCCACGCATGTTATCCAACAAACAACAAATATGTAACAATTGTAAAAAATGTAAAAATAAATCGCAAGCGGTCAGCTAAATTTGATTTGCCAACAGTAAAATATTAATCGATAAAATACACTAATAAGACATTTATTCGAAGTTATGTATGTAAAAAACTGCACAGAAATTAGCTACTCCTTTAATTGTCTATGTTGCCTCTTTAAGATCGCAATAATAAGTTCCTATATTAACTAATGCGGTACGAATACAAAGTTTTACCAACGTTTGGGTTGAGTATAATGATAATCGACACCTTGGAAATTTAAAGACCCTTAAATAGCGTTTACTATTCATGATTTGCGGCTATATGTGTTGCACCGTGGAAATAAAAGTGGCAGGAGCTAAAATGTGAGATCTTCATACCTATTGAAGACTAATTTTTTTCCAGCGTCCACCGGCTGAAAGCGATTCTTTAGCATCAAAACACTGTGGTAAATTTTAACACTAGCAATTTTCTTCAAATGCGAGAGTTTTAACCATTGTGAACTTTAAATATGTTAGAGATTAAGTTTATCTTGCTTCGTGTTCACGCTATTTGAATTACACGTACTTATGTTCGTATTGCAATTTATGTTATGATCTTGATTATAATGGTATCAAATTTTAAATTATTTATTTGTTTGTGGTTTCTGTTGTCGTATTTTTGAACCAAGAAAGATTTTTAACATTTTATTTATATCAAAATAACAATGCACTTTTCACAAAAACGTGAAACGTTCACCAACTGCACATCAGTAAAGTTAACAGCCAATCAATATACATTAAAACACGTATAAGACACAACAGTCTAAATAAACTAATTTTTTTGGTTTTTCAAACACAACAAACTTTACACAAGAACCCACATTTACTACTTACTTGTTGTTTTTTGTATTCTTTTAACTGATAAAATATCCAAAATGTTATTATTGACACCTTGCACTGAAAGTTGTTACACACAGAGTAGGCAAAGACTAACATTACATAGAAGCGCTGAAAAGAAGTTTGAATCAAAAAGGAGATTTAAAAAGATCCAGTTTTTTTAAACAAAAAAACTTTTTAAAAAAACATATGAAAAACTAATTTATATAAATAATATTAATTCAAAATGTAATAACCTAAACGGTAAAGCATAAATTCATTAATAAAATGTATATCTCCACCTAAATTAAACTCCCGCATTATTCCTCCATTTCATTTTAAATAAAAAAATCAATATACAATTTCTGTCGGTTTTGGCGGGTTATTCCGATGAGAAATAACTTGGTTTTGTTGACTTCTGTAGTCCTATTTTCTTAATATTTCTACATGTAATAATCAGGTTGCATTGTTTAAAACAGACATTTTCTAATAAAAACTAGGATACACAAGAAATGTAATGTTATATTTAAAAATCCAAGTGATATACTCTTTCGCTTTTAAATTTTTTTGTATCAATTACGGTATTTTCCGCACAGTCAGCAATGCTAGTGCTTCTATACCAAATATATATTATAAGTTTCAGTGCAAGGTGTCAATTAAAAAGATACAAATAACAACGAAATAATTCTTTTATTATATACAACAATAGTAATTTGAAATCGGA
>JASAMX010027572.1:0-37356 GCA_030248175.1 Microlaimidae sp. YZB2_3 | reverse complement strand
TAAACTCTTTTGATTAAATTAACGAAATAAGTAGGTTAGAAAAGTGTTGCTATAATATTAGTTGATTGAACGAAAAAATTCGTAAAATTAACTTAGAAAAATCTCGTTGAAATTGATAATTGCTCTTTATTTACATATTAAACATACAGTTTTGTGGCGCCGTCAGATTGGCACACAGTTGGCACACACTTAGCACACACTTGCCACAGACTTAGCACACACTTGGCACACACTTCGAATATATTGCTATTTTTAAACTTTTAAGAGTAAATTAAGCCACAAAAAGTAGAATTGTATGTTATTTAACTTATTTTTAGTAGATTTATTAAAAATAATCTTTAAAAACTATACAAAATCATGAGTTTATATGAATAATAAAGTGTGTGCTGGCTGTGTGCTAAGTGTTTGCTGGCCGAAACCTTTAAATTATTGCTAAATTATACAGTTTAACGCAAGGGAAATGCACAAAAAAATGGAATTAGATGTTATCCTGCTAATTATTAACAGTTTATTTAATTCTAAAGAAGTTTTCAGTTCTGGACTTTTGTCATCTTCAGTAATGTTGACAATTTTACTGACTTCTGACAAAGAAAACTCCTTCACAACCAGTGATTTTGTAGATATAGGAATGAATCAATGCAATCTTAATGTCCCTTTAATTGTGGATCATTAAATTAAATAATGGATAATTAAATCTTTCCTGCAACAATTGGAATTATTCCTAATATTGCTCTTCAGTTGTAAACTCCACAGTTATTGCTGAGATATTTTTGGAAGCAAATTCAAACAAATCCTTGGGGGACATAATCTGGTCTGAGTAGTCTCTTTGTAAGCTGGCTTTTGCCGCTAACCGTTTTACTGTTCCACCAACCCCATCACACGCACCTTTTCCATGGCTTGTTGCAAATGTATGCCATTCTGCCATACAGCCAAAATCTTCCTGGTGATAGCATGTATTCATAAAATTCTTGAAATTTTTGTATTGTGCTGCTGAACCATATTTTTTTTGGATTTTGATCAAAAACTTTAACTAAATGGTTGATTAAATGTTGTTGGAATAAGTGGACTGCTACAGTATCATGTATCAAACATTCTGATATCACAACAACACTTAAATGTTTTATGTCACCATCTTTTCTAAAGTACACAACAAAGGGGTGTATGGTGGCCTGCAGGTTATTCCAATGGAATCCTTGAACCTCATCTTGGAGCACAAAACTATAGTTCTCAGAAAAATCGCAAATAACTAAAAATTCTCCTTCTTTTAAGTTTTGCTTTATTTCTGAACAATATTTTGATTGCATCTTTGCAATAAAATCATGTTTTCTTAGCTTCACAAGATGCTCACAGAATTTATTGTGAGAAATTATCTGTGAGAAATGCACTTCAGTAGATGGATTTAAGCAAGAACTTTTAAAAATACTGAAAGTTGATTAGATGATGTATAGGTGGGGTTTGCCACTACAATAGGGGCATTTATTTGTGATTAAAAAATTTATTTGTGATAGCAGTTTAGTTGATGACAATATTCTATTCTTAGTTTTATCATGTGTTTTTTGTGTTCTAAATATTTGTTTATAGGTTTATATTCGGAATCGCAAAATTGCGGCAAGAAACCCCAGTGGAACGCAGTGGGTACGGCGCGGCGCTTCCAAGATTGGTCTTTTCCCGTCTTTCTAATGGATAACGAAACGGAAATAGAGCTTATTCGTGATGCGGTAAATGTTTTCATTTTTTATGTACCGGTAAGTGGTATATAATTTCATTGTGGCGTTGGTAGTAAATTTGTGGTGTAGCAAACTTCAGTAATAGAAGTATTATTTTTGTGTCTAAAAATAGTGTGAAAAAAATATTATTTTTGCTTTGTTTGTCCCTTTTTTCCCTTTTCCTTCTTTTTTTCACTTTTTCCTCCTTTTTTTCTCTTTTTTTCTTTCTCCCCTGCTTGCCACCCGTTTTATTGCCCCCTCCCAGTTAAAAAAAAAATTGCCCCTCCCGTTTTGGAATTCCCCCCCCAATAAAACCCCGGGGGAGCAGTGCACAGGTCTGGTCGTGGTTTCTCCCTGCTATCAAAAATTAAAACATTCGCGCATTTCGGCGCATTGGTTAGCGGAAGCGTCAAAAATTTATCCCCGAATAAATACACAACTTTTCAGTGAACTGGGCTCCTCTTTCTTTGGGTAGATAGGCATAGGTGTTTTTTTTAGGGGGAAAAAAGAGCCCACCCCCCCCTAGAGCCAAAATTTCGGACCCCCTTGAAAAAATTCAGGGCCCTCATCCTCCCTCCAAAGCTTGAGAGTAATTTACAAGTATAATTTTTAATTTATTGTCAAAAACACTGTTTTTTAGTAAAAATAGTGTTTAATTACACTTTTTAGGTCTAAATAGACTGTTTTAGTATATAAAATTCAATATTAGACCTAAAAACACTTAAATTACTAATTTGAAAAAAAATTGTTAAAAAATCGGACCCCCTGGTCTTGGAACCCCTAAATTGAAATCTCGCACCCCGGTTCGACCCCCTCTAAAAATTCAGGGGTATCCCGACCCCCGGGCAAGCAGGGGGGGGAAAGAAAAAAAGAGAAAAAAAGGACAAAAAAGCGAAAATAAGGTAAAAATAGGTCTGAAATGGCTTAAAATACATTGAAATAGGCTAAAAACTGCAAAAAAATTGCGATGATGGCGTCATCATAAGTCAAAATTGGCGTCATAATTTTAGGATACTTTTTCATTTTTTGGCGGGGGGGCATTCCTCCAATAAAACGGGAGGCATTTCCAGACCGTGCACAGGTCTGGGTTGTAGGCTTTTTGCTCTTGGTAAACTCAAGCAAAAACACGCATGTTGTCAGATCTGAGCACTGCCCCCTCATCCCTCCGGGGTTTTATTGAAAGGGGCAATACCAAAACGGGAGAGGGCAAGCCTGGGGAGAAAGAAAAAAAAGGAGAAAAAAGAAGGAAAAATGAAGAAAAGGACAAAAAAGCGAAAGTAAGGTAAAAATAGTTCTTAAATGGCTTAAAATGCATTGAAATTGGCTAAAAACTGCAAAATTTTTGCGATGATGGCGTCATAAGAGGTCAAAAATGGCGCTATAATTTTTGGATACTTTTTCATTTTTGGGCGGGGTGCATTTCCAGACCGTGCACAGGTCTGCTAACTGAGCCGACGAACGAAAATCAATTGAGTAAAGCTCACACCACCAGACCGCCAAAAAAACAAAAGTTCGTGAAACGTTCCTCCTCCTGCCTTAACACTGACTTGACCTACATGTTTTTTAGTGTTACAAGAAGTTTAACAAACCAGGTCCAAAAGGAAAACCCCCGTTATATCCCTTGTGCGCTGTCACTATGCGGATGTTTATGTTGGCAGCAAAAGATGCCGTGACATGCATCCGTCGCGGAAATCTCTTTGACGGCATACAGACTGGATTATGTAAGCTTGACTTTTTTATTTACTTTATTCTCTTTTTTTCTAATTTTTGTAAGGCGAGAAAAATAAAATTTTTGGTGCGGTAAACTTGCAAAATTTGCCATTTAGGTTGTAGCAAAAAAAAGTTTTGACAAAAATGCGCATTTTTTCCTGGCCGCAGTTAGGAGGAATGATCTTAGCTGAAGATATATTTCCTTCCAGTCATTAAGTGAAATTAAAAAAAAAGCAGTTAAGCTCCTGTCATTTTTCTCTCTCTGTGATGCCAGCGCTGACAGGTTGGCGTATTTTTTAAAATATTCCAACATCTAAATTTTCGACCTAAAAATCACTTTTTTGCGTTATTATTGCAAAAAATAAGAAAGCAAAGGGTATTCTTGGTTTGGGTTTTTGTCAAAAAATTTTGTTGCAGTAATTAGACGGTTTAAGCACCTTCCTTTCACCCTCCACCATCGACTGCGGTTTTATTTCAGTTAACAAGGTAATAAGCTATAAAATTTCGCTTGATTCATAAATTGTAAAATAATTATTGTAGTTATAGATGGGCAGCCTCCCAGATTTGAGGGGTATACTTGACCCCTGAGTTTAGGGGGAGTGTCCCGAAATTTTTTTAAGGTATACCTTTAATACCGAATTTTTAGCGTTTTTAGTACTTGGATAGGACCTCCCAAATTTTGAGAGGAAGGGTGTCCGGCTCCGGGGTATCCCGGAGCCGCACCAAATTTTAGGGGAGGGGGTTTCGGTACTAATCAACATTTTGGGGTGGTAGCATAGGTCACCGAAGGGGGGGGTGTAGGGGGGGGGTCACCCCCCCCTACGGCCTCTGAGACCTATCCCCCCCCCCCTAAGGCCCATTTTTGACCCCCCCCCCCCCATCGACCCCTTGAACCCCTGACCCCCCCCCTAAGGCCCATTTTTGACCACCCCCCCCTAACTAGAATTTCCCCAAAAAATGCTTAAAAAATGGTCAAATTTCGTCAAAAAATTGTCAATTTTGGTCAAAAAAATGGTACCCGGGGTGTGACCACCCCCCCTGCTTTTTTTCAAAAAAAACACCCCGGGGTGTGACCCCCCCCCTGGAGGTCAAAAACCTCCACACCCCGGGGTGTGGACCCCCCCCCTGAGCCGTCGAAGGTCGGTGACCTATGGGTGGTAGTGGTATAACCCCCCTCCCCAACTATGATTGTAGTTTAGATGCCATAACAGTGGGGCGGGCGTATTCTTTTTTAACCATTTTTTAGTAATTCATTTTAGCTCCTTTATGCGGTCCTATAGCTGATAAAAACGTTTACTCTCTGATTCCACCATCGAACAAAAGCGAAGCGACGCAAAAGATGAACAAAAACTCTGTAATGGTGGTGGCGACACGGGTAATTATTTATTTTTTATTCGTGAGGTGCCATTAATTTCAGATGCAAGTTTTACCAAAAAAAAAACTAAAACCTAAAATGAAAATTTCCCTAACAATCTTTAAAAAAAGGTATAGAATTATCATTTAAAAAATTTAAAAACTTTTAAAAACCACAATATTAGAGGAAAATGTGGGCAAGTAAGACAAATATAGCAATTCTTACTGAGAAACAGAACAAAAAAAAATTCTATGCACTTGCAACGTCTAGGTGCTGTTTTTGCTGCGCTTCGACGACATTTCCTCCGCGCAAACCATGTATTAAGCAGGCAAACAAAATTAAACGCCACATTAATTTCACAAGCCTATTGTTACACTACTTTACTTCAAAAATCATAAAAATAATTACACTTTTGACGCCAGAGTGCACACCGCCGCGCGTGTACAATGCCTATCCAAACATTGATTTGAAGAGAGTCGCTTGGGACAAAAAATTATTTAACCTTTAAAATACAAAGCAATTAAGTGACGACCTGTTAGCCTAAACACGCCGACTTTCCGAAATTTCATGAACATGGCTTAGAGAAATAATAAGGAAACGACTCGCTCTACTGAAACATAACCTTATTTTTTCCTGTTTTTTTTTAAGATGGATAGTTTTACAATGATGGACAAAATATCACCAGGTGCTGGTAGTATTACTTCAGTCATTATCCTCTTGGTTGTGGCAGAAGCCTTAGGTAAGATTCGATTTAATTAATTTAATACTGGTTTTTTGTTGTTCTACGGATGGGAAAAATGCAGTAAGGTGTGTTTAAAAGGCGGAAAGGCTGTTAAAACTAGATTTAAAAGCAGAACTAAATGCTAGAAAATTGTTTATTTTGCTCTGATAATATTTAATATTTTTATACCTTTCAAATAAACAAAACAAATTTTTTAATATAAGAAACAGCTATTGATGTAAAAAACCTCTTTAGTGAGATTGTTGCAACAAGTTCGCAGTCGCAAGCTGTAAATTTTTGGCGGTTGTTCTTAAAAAAGCGCTAGCTAGCAATTATTACAAAAATTATCTACCCAGACTTTTGCAATGTCCTTCTTTGTTTAACGGGGTGTGGGAGGAGTGGACAGTTATTTTTTAAACAGGTATGCGCAAAAAAGGGCGAAAAAAAATTAAAATACGTTAAAGATTTCAAAATTAGTCAAAACAGCAAAGAAAAATTTGCTAAAAAATTCAAAATAGCGAATAACCCTATGGCAAATTTTAAATGTTTAAAAATTTTCGCAATAAATTCTCTAATGATATTTTGAGATAAAAACTGTAATTTTTTGCATCGTAGATTAGAACTTTCAAGTGGGCTAAACGATCTATCCATGTTGTTTTTCAGTTTTGTTATTGTTCAGGGTTTTTTTTGTAAAATCTTAGGTAAAATTTTTAGGCTTAGCAAAATATTTCCGATATCATATTTATTGTATCATGCTATTAAATCTTATTAAGTCTTAATAATTTTTAATTTTGTTATACAAATTCAAAACTTTTTGATTACTTTAAAATATTAAACAGAATAATTTAAATTTAGGTAGAAACAAAACTGCTTTTGGACAGCTCCAACAAGACGGGTTAAAGCACAATAGGCGGATTCTTTTAACATTTTTTCACGGGGTTTGATTAATCTACTATAATTTTTATAATCAGTAAAAACGCCACTAGAGAGCAAAAAAGGCATAAAATGACTCTTAAGTTTTGACACCCACATTTTAAGATTTGAACCTGTCCTTCTTCTTTTTTGATAAAACGTTAGAGAATAATTTTACACCAAAAATAAAATTTGAAATGTATCACTATTTTTTGCCCTATTTAGATACTAAATACCTTGTTTTAATCAATAATGTGGTATTATCCTTTAATAACTGTAATGATGTAAAACCGCTTTGCTTTAGATATCGGACCGGACCCCTCTCTCTCCTTCTCTGACCTTCTAGTTTTCGAATTTTTCCACATTATGTCAACCAACTCCTCAAAATTTCCTAAAAAAATTTTTAGGGACGTGGTGTGGGTGGCGATTTTTCTTAGACTGATACAACACGAAATAAATTTAAAAATAAATTTCACAATGAAAATGAACATGTAAAATTGTAAACTATTTTGTTTGTAAAGCTCTAAGTAATTTTTTTTCTAGTGTCTACATAAGAAAATATTACTTCAAAAATATTTGTGTGTTAATCTGTTATTAAAAAAAATTTTTTGTCAATGTAATCTGACTTCAGTTTTTGCATAAAAACTCTCAAAATTATTAAGTAAATCGTGCTTTTTTTAATTAGGAATCTTTGGATTATATTGGGTCCAGTAGAATGGTGTATGATATCGAAAACAAAAAATTCCCGTCTGAACTTAGCGATAAAAAAGTAAATGAATCCAATTTGCTTCTTATGGAAAACTTGGGATTCTTTTTGGAAGTCGGAGAAGTTGGTTGGGCTGAAAAGGCGGAATATTTTGCCCATGTAGATGGGACTGTGTACAAACAGAAGAAAAGCGAGGTATTACAAAAACCCTTTTCCCATAAATTTCATATTGAGTAATAAGTTTTTAGCGCAGGTTATTTTTGTATATATAGCAAGATTTGTATTGTAAAATCAATTAGGACAAAATTGACGTCATTTTTTAGGTAATATTTACCTTAACCTTAAACTAATTCATTTTTTTCAGATTGACAAAGTTATTAATCAAATAGGAGCACTAATGAACGTTAAAATTGCAGACAGTTCTAGTTCGGCTAAACTGCCCCCGGCATCTTATCAACGATTTTTAAAATCTCAAAAAGAACTGCCAGGGATTTTATTGGCGGATTTCAAAGACAGTTTCAAGAATAAGTAGGTCATTTTGAACCGTACGTTTTAGTAAAAAAAAGGCAACAGCAACAAACAACGACTGCGTTCAACGATACAAAGCAATTAAAAAAAATCCAAACTACAAAAAGACTTTGGACCATACATGGGCAAGTTGGTCCGGAGTGGGGGGCATAAATGAACACGGTCAAAAAGCTAGGGGGGTGTTTACCCCGGGTAAATGAAATTTCAAAATCTAGGGGAAATCGAACCCTCCCTAGCTTTCTAGGGGGGGTCGACCCGGGTTGGAAGATTTTGAAACCTAGAGGGGGGTCAGGTGGGGTCCAATTTTCAAAACAAAATACTTTTAAACCATTAAATGTTTAATAATAGTTTTTTTATAAGATAATACTACATTTTATTGAATAAAAAGCTATATTTAGGTATAAAAAGGGTCTAAAAACATGAATTTGTGTTAAAAATTCACGTTTTTGGAAGGAAATGTAGTATAAAAAAATACTTAAAATTTTCTCGAGAGGGGAGGGGGGGTCAGATTTCAAAATCTAGAGGGGGGTCAGGGGTAAAAAATTCGAAAATTTTGGGGAATGGGGGGCCCCTTGGATTTTTTTCAGGGGGGGGGGGCCAAAATTTCGAGGCTAGGGGCGGAGGTGGACCCCACCCTACCCCCCCCGGCTCATTTATGGTGGGGGGGGGGGTTTGAATTTTTTACTGTTTAAAACAGTCATTTTGACCTTAAAACTTAAATTTGGAAGAAGCAGTTAGAAGTAATTTTAAAGAGATTTTTTTCTTAATTTTTCCAAAATTGGAGGGTTAACCTTTTCTCCCCCTCCACTTCTGAGTGGGGGGGTTAAACCCCCCTTCTCAGAATTTTGGGAGGGGGGTTAACCCCCCAACCCCCCCCCTCCCGTGCCCATGTATGGGTTAAACTCTTTGCCTCTCCCCACTTCTGAATGGGGGTGGGTTTTGCCGACTCAAAAAGCGGGGTTTTATAACCTCTAGACCCCTTTGGCTACGCCCATGTCTTACACTATACATAAATACATAGATGGTCAAGACGAGGAGTTATATTCTCAAACCTAAATGAAAATGGTCACCAAAGCTAGGATGGGTTGTTGTCGTCCTCAAACCCTATTGGGTTTCTAGGGTGGGTCCTAGCGGTTGGTTGGTTGATTGCCATGTCAAGACAGCTGCAAGAAGTCCGCCACTTCCACTGGATTCGTCCAAAGGTCCTGGATTGTGAGATGCGTTAGATGGTTTGGGCATCTGAATAGGTGATGCACATCATGGGGATGTGCGTTTGTGTATCCCCATCCAAACGCAGTGTATCCCCATCCCCACATCATGGGGATGGGGATACACTTTGTTGGGATGTTAACCGTCGGATCGATTCTTGTTTTATAAAAGTTCAGTTGCTGGCAGTAGCTGGATCTGAGTTGGGCCAGAGTGGTTCTGGCTTTCCTGGATAACTGTTGTTCACTACAGTGGATTTCAAGAGGTTTGGTCGCTAATAAAATTGAATGTTATAGGCTAAAATAGGTTATTTGGGCCTTAAAGGTGTACAAAAATACTGTGTTTTTGTACTAAAAAATTTTCTTTTTGACAGTAAAAATAAAAATTATACTTATAATTTGGCCGGGAGGAGGTAGAAAACATCTTTTCAAGAAAAATAATCTTTCCCTCTTATTCAAATCCACTGCAATAAAACACACGTTAAAACAACATGGTCATTTATAACTCAAAACAACCCATTAAATAATTATTATCCAACGAACTAATAAATTAAATAAATCATTCACTAAGTGTTATACAACAAAAATGTAAAATACCAAAGAATAATTAGATTCTGTAAAAACTCAAAAGCAATAAATTTGTAAATATTTATCGATATCACCCACCACGATGCGTGTGGAAATTATAGGTTTTACAACAGCTTTGCGGAAGAGGGATTTTTTATTAACAAAACAGATATTTCTGCGATGGTCAGTGTTGCCCAAGGAGTGCTGAATGCCATTACTAGTTGGATTCAAACGTCAAGCCAATTCAAGATAAACAATGATACGGTACTATCCATAATTAAGATTTTAAAAAGTAAAGTTATAGTCATACATGGGCAAGTTGGTCCAGAGTGGGGGGCATAGGTGGGCAGCCTCTTGGATTTGGGGAGGGGGGGGTCAAATTTTAGGGGGGCTGTCTGGCAAGACCCAAATTTTGAGGGGGGTGTACCCAATATTTCCGCGCTGCCTTAAAATGAGCTTAAAACGCGTAAAAAAACGTAAAACAAGCTTATAAATGCTTTAAAACTGTGTAAAATTAAAATAAGACCTTATTGCAACTTATAAATTTTATTTTTTAATTCTTTTAATAATAATGTGTTTATATATTCTTAGAATTAGATTAGAAATCATAGTTTTTTTTAATAATTACGTAATAATAGAATATTAATTATATTGTCTTGATTATAAAGTCATTATAATAGTAATTATATTGTCTTGTATCACCAACTTTTTAATCCATAATTTTATATTAATTAACGGTTACATACTTACATGGGCGTACCCAGGGGGGGTCTAGACCTCCCTTTTGGGTCGGCAAAGGGAAAAATTTGTAGTTCGACCCCCCTTCTGGGTTGCCAAGGATATAAATTTGGGGGGTCTAGAACAGTGGCGAGCCCAGAATTTCATTTAGGGGGCGGTCTGTGGGGTCTTGGGGGGGGGTAAATACTAACCCTGAAGGAGGGTCTGAAGGTTTTTTTTATCCCTTTACATTTAAAACAGGTGTTTAAAACGTTAATAAAAGGTTAATAAAGTTTAATTAATGTTTTTTGAATAATAAGAGAAAAAATGAAGTATATAATATGACATAAACAAGGTAATGAACACTCCGCGCGAAGCGCGGAAAATTTTTGTAGCCTTTTTATAACACTTAAAAATTTTTCTCTGGGAGGCGAATTTGGGGGGGTGTCCCCGGGTACCCCAAATTTAAGAGGGGGGGGGTGTCAGCAAAATCTGAAATTTTTTGGGGGGTATAACCCCCCAACACCCCCCCACCCCTGCCCACCTGTGGTGGGGGGTTAAACTCGGAATTAGGGGGGCGGTTAAAATCCGAGAAACGCATTTAACCCTTACCGTTTTTTTTTCTGGAGTGCATTTTACCCATATCGTTTTTTTTTATTTTGAAGGAAAAATGGATAAAAAACGCTAATTTTAGGACAAAAAGTTTTTATTGCATTTTTATACTTTTTATCGCTTAAAACATTCATTTTGACCTCAAAACTTAAGTTTGGAGGCAATCAGAAGTCAATTTAAAGACTTTTTATTTTTTCAAAATTAGGGGGCTAACCTTTTCTCCCCTTCTCCCCAATATCTGAGTGGGGTGGGGGTTAAAAAACCTCAACCGCTAAGCCCCCCCCCCGTGCCCACGTATGGTTATAATTAAGATTAAGTTAAGATGGTGATCGTCGAGCGTGATGAATTAAAAACGGTTGGTTGGGTTTTAGTCAGATTGTTTTAAACACCCTATCTTCGAGTATAAATGCGAGTTATACATTTTATTAAAGATCAACCGCAAAGCCATGGGTGGAGCTTTTGTAGGGTATCATAGAAATCATAGGAAAAACAATAAGCTTTTAAAAATACTGGCACAGATAAACAATTGGCGAGAGCAGGGTAAGTCCATCTTTTTCCCTAAACTCAAAAAATGTGCCCCCTTCGTCCAGAAAAACCTAGGGCTCCAAACCCCTCTTATTTCTACCATGATTTTATCCCTATTTTTTTCACCCTGTCTCCCCAATTTGACTTCCACCCCGTCTCACTAAAAAAATCCTTATTGTAAAAATGTGCTATTTTTATAAATTTTGTGCCTAAAACGCCTGAGGCAGTGGACCAATAGCAATGCACAATTATTTTTTTTTTCAAAATTTGTTACCACCTAAGATAAGACCATTCCGGTGGGGCGCCACTCGGCACACCTCTGGCCCTGGTTACGTCCCTGCCTCCAACGTACCTCGCCTTCTATTTCAAATGCGGACTCAGGACACCTTGCTGAATTTATTAAAAATTTTATGTGATTAGTTACCAAAATTAGTTTTGAGTGGAAATCTGTTTTGAATAGTGTAAACTCGAACAAAATATTAAAAAAAGATATTATTAGGTTGAAACATTCATAAAATGCCTACTAAAACAGAAATGGAGCGATTGTAAACTTCTTCAAGTAATATTCAACTCAACTGATTTTGATAAAGGTAATTAAATTTTTTAAAAAGTCCGACAATGATGCAGTAACTGTTGCTGTGTTTATTAATCTGTTGCGGTTACCGTTAATTATTGTAGTAACAATTTAATTTTTAAAACTCCACCACGAAAATTCAACCTCAAAAATTCAACGAGAATCTCATCACATCTTATGTGTTAAATTTATCAAAAAGACAACCCTTTGGGTTGGCAGACTTGTGCACTGCCCCCCCCCAGGGTTTTACTGGAGGGGGGAAGCAGAGGCGAAAGAGAAAAAAGTATAAAAAAAGTAAAAAAAAAAGAAAAAAAAGGCGAAATTTAAGACAAAAAATAGGTCGAAAATGGCTTTAAAAGCTTTAAATTAGGCTAAAAACTGCAAAAAAATTGGCCATGATGGCGTCATAATAGGTAAAAAAATGGCGCCATGATTTTTGGGTACTTTTTCATTTTTGGGCGGGGGGAGGCAATAAAAAGGGGGGCACAGCCACTAATATTCCGGGTGCATTTCCAGACCGTGCACAGGTTTGGGTCGGGCACCTATTCTTTTAATCTGCTAAATTAAATATACATACGAAATTGATGCATACAAATAATAGATACCTCGAACCACTCGTGCCTGTGAAAATGAAAAAGAGATGATGATTATTTGTCCGAAGATTTTGATATTTATTTAGACCCAAAAGCCTTTAAAGTGTTTTTTTTCGTTTACTTTTATCCTTATTAGTAATGTTCCTGCTCGCCAATATCATGCTCTGCAGCTCCGGCCATTTTAAGCGGAGGGAGCTCCGGAGGCATAGGTGACAAAGGGGGGCAGGGCGGGGTGGGGTCCACCCATAGGTGGGCAGGGGGGGGGGGTTGGGGGGGGGGGGGTTTTACCCCCCCCCCCCAAAATTTCGGATTTTGCTGACACCCCCCCCTTAAATTTGGGGTAGTCGGGGACACCCCCCCCCCCAAATTCGCCTCCCAAAGAAAAATTTTTAAGTGTTATAAAAGGACTAAAAAATTTTTCCGCGCTTCGCGCGGAGTGTTTATTACCTTATTTCCCCGTTCATTACCTTTTATTACCTTTAAATTCCCCCGCTACGCGGGCAGTTTAAATTTCCCCGCTACGCGGGCAGTTTAAATTGGCAATTTATCTTAGTTTTTCAATTGCAAATCGATTATCCCATTCAGTAGTTAAGGCATACATGTTTAATAAAACTACTATAAACACTATTATCCTTTTTTTAACGTTTTAAACACATGTTATAAATGTATAGTATAGCTATAAAAAACCTTAAATTTTGTAATTAGTATCATTTGGAATTAAAATTTCTAGTGTATTTTAGCGCCTCAAATTATAAATTTTCTCCTCCGGGGGGCATTGTTCCCCCCGAACCCCCCTGACTGAATTTTTAAGATCACAGAAAATTATGTAGAAATTAGGTAAAAAAACAAAAGTAAAATGTATGTTCACGCGATCACCAGGAGACGATTTTTAAGCCGTTTTTAGTATATATTTTAAAAATTTTTCGCCTCCGGCGGCTGGGGGGACACCCCAGACCCCGGCCGACGCTTCGCGTCGGCTGGCGCCGCTACGCGGCGCAGGCGGCGGCGCTTCGCCCCGCGTTGACAACACTTTTTCTTCCCCCCCCCCCCGACCCCCCCACGCCCCGGGAATGAAATCCAGGCTGGGCCCTTGCACATTATTATTAAAAGAATTAAAAAAATAAAATTTATAAGTTGCAATAAGGTCTTATTTTAATCTTACACAGTTTTAAAGCATTTATAAGCTTGTTTTACGTTTTTTTACGCGTTTTAAGCTCATTTTAAGGCAGCGCGGAAATATTGGGTACACCCCCCCCTCAAAATTTGGGTCTTGCTGGACACCCCCCCTAAAATTTGACCCCCCCCCCCTATACCCCCCCCGCCCCCCCAAAATCCCGAGAGGCTGCCCACCTATGGGTCCACTTCACCCCTAGCCTCGAAATTTCGGGACCCCCCCCCTAGACGAAAATCTAGGGGCCCCCTTCCCCCCAAATTTATGAATTTTTTACTTTGACCCCCTCTAGAATTTGAAATCTGACCCCCCTCCCTCTTCGGGAAAATTTTAACTACTTTTTTTATACTAAATTTTCTTCCAAAAACGTGAATTTTTAACACAAACTTATGTTTTTACACCCTTTTTATACCAGAATATCGCTTTTTATTCAATAAAATGTAGTATTATCTATCTTATAAAAAACAATTATTAAAGTTATTATGGTTTAAAACTGTTTTGCTTTGGACACCGGACCCCACCTGACTCTCTTCTAGATTTTAAAATTTCGCACCCCAAGTCGACTCCCCCCCTACCTAAAAAGCTTGGGGGGTGGGGGTCCGGATACTCCTGGGACCCCCCTTCTAGAAGTCAAAAATAGATTTACCCCGGGTAACTACCCCCCTCCCAGCTTCCCGGACCGTTCTCACCTATAAAGAAATTTTTTGAAATTATATAGCCACATGTTGTTCCATTTTTTTGATAGTAAACTTTCTAGACGGAACATAAAAAGCAGGCACTTATTTATATACTATGCTCTGTCTTTTTATATCCACATCAGCAAGTTATTAAAGATCTCACGATGAAGTAATCACCAGAACTGTCACATAAGTTTTATAAGGCGACTATGAAACGCGCTATAACAGCTTATGATAACAGCCTGTGATTTTAAGCTGAATAAGTTAAAGCTAAAAGCTGAAGCTAAAAATAAAATAATATTAACTTATACATAACCACTTTCTCAAACAGTACAAACAAATGTGAACTCATTGCTTGCCAGTGATTCAAAACAACACTTAAGCAAACAAAAAAGTCCACACTGATGCACATTGGAATCCACTGAAAGTCAAGGATGCATTACGGATTAAAATGAATCAACGTGAAGCTCCTTGTCCCCAGCAGGTTCAGTTGGTTTCGTGCAAGTCTTAAACGCCCTGGTGTTGCACTCGTAGTAAGACCACCAAGCCTAACAGCACAATATATATTACTAACAATAACAAATTACAAACAACATGCAAAACATTAAAAACAATAAAAACATTAAAAAAGATTAACATTTAATATTAAAACAGAGGACACTTAAATAAGTTGTTGTGATTTTCTGCAACCTTATATAGTAACTTTGACAGGCAATAAAGAGCTATGTCCGGAGCTTTAAAATACATTTAAAATTTCTCATTCCTCCATTTGCATTTTTAAGACTATTCCTAACGTTTTAAATAAGTTTTAAAAAAAAATTTTGACAAAACAATCTATGGCATCAATCTTCAAATATTCATGAATTTCGTGAAAAAAATAGGGCGGAGCTCTGGAGTTGCTAAAAACGGAGCTCCGGGGCTTTAGACCTGGAAAATTTATAGGCAATTGGATTTACCAGTAGCCTCATACAAAATCTCGAAACTGGCGACACTGAAATTGTTGTTTTCACTAAGAATATGTTTAATTAGTTAATGTTTTAGTACCATAACATTAAAAAAGTTTTTAAGGATACTCGCGTAACATATTTGTGTATTCTACCAAAAATTCACTTCCACATTTAATTTTGGAATAAGCGACTAGTTCTGTTACTTTATTAATTAGTTATTACAATATTCTAAATCTAGACCTTTGCACTGCCCTCCCCCTTCGGGGTTTTATTGGGGGGAACAATTCCAAAATGGGGGGCTACGGAGAGGCAACTTTTTTGAAATAGGGAGCAAGCCGAGGGGAAATAGAAAACAGAAAAAAAGAAGAAGAAAGGAAAAAAAAAAGAACAAAAAAGCGCAAATAAGGTAGAAATAGGTTCAAAATGACTTAAAATGCATTGAAATAGGCTAAAAACTGCAAAAAATTTCGCGATGATAGCGTCATTGTAGGTCAAAAATGGCGCTTTAATTTTTGGGTACTTTTTCATTTTTGGGCGAGGGGGGGGGGCAAATCCTCCAATAAAGCATTTCCAGACCGTGCACAGGTCTGCTGAATCAATTAAATACTAATGCTGTTGTTGTTATTGAGGTGCCCCTCTTTTTCACACTTACACGTCACCCGGCAACCCGATTCGAAGTTTAGTGCACGCCCTCATGTTTTGGTTGACTGGAGAAGAATTGCTCTCTCAAACTTCCCGTAAATCCTGTTTGTCCCAAGCTAAAGATGATGACGTAATATTTTTTGATTTATTATTTGGTATTTTAAATATAACTAAACTGGCAACTGAATATTTTAGAAAACTAGCGTTCTTTGTGTTATTTAAGAAAAATGAAAAATGGCAGAACTATATAATTTTGGGCGTATCGCGTATGTAAACTGTACAGTACTTTTGGTTATCTGAATTTCATTTAAAAAATGGTCTTTGTTTTGGCTGACGAGACAAGACCTTTTTCCAAATGGGACAACATTTTCATAGTGGGTTCAAACAAGGGATATAAGAGTTCGGAGTGTACAAATCGTAATCAGTAAACTAAAAAAACAATTTTTTTTTTCAATTAGTTTTAAATTGAAACAATGGTAGAACTAAAACCAGAACCACGTCTATTGGGTGAGTAGGATGACAGGGTAAATCCCCCGCCCCCAAGTTAATGTCGTTAGCTTCTTGATATTATTTTATTCCTCCGTCACAGCTGTGTGATTCAATATGAAAATTTTGCCGAAATTGTTACTCCGTTCATACAGTCTATCAATCCGTTTAAGAGAGATACTGCGAATTGATTTGAACTGATTACAAAGCCAGGATTTCAGAAAAGAGCGACGGGGTTGATACTCCATCATAATAATTTTTGGAAAGGGGGATTGTAAAGAAGTTTTACTACATATTTAAAAATACTTTAATCAGAAATCAAACATTTTAAAATTTGTTTTTCAGAAGCCCTTATGTTTTTACTTCCACATCTTTTAAAGTGGAGGGGGAAAGAGAGTTGTCACCTCACCTCTAAAATGCCATCCCTTCGGCTACGCCCTTTTTGAACAAAATACACCAAAAATAGTAATTATTTTTTGTTGTAATGACATATTTTTAATGATACAATAACGATTTTAGATATACGATTACGGTTGGTTACCGCCGTTAGATATTAATAATCTAAATCTTACGGTGAATGTCACTAATGTCACTAAAAGCTGCTTTAGATCGCTAGTTCATCAGAAAAAGGCTCAATCGCCTGCTTTCGAAATCGAAGGTATCTTTAGTATTTTATAATTTTAGTGACGAAAATTTTAGCGCATCTTTAACATTTTTGGTAAATTATTTTACAAAAACATTTCATGGCCTAACAAAATAAAACTCCCAAATTCTCCTAAACAAAAAGGTAAATTTTGTGAAATGAAAATTTAAGTCATACATGGGTAAGATCAGTGGCGTGCCCAGGATTTCATTTAGGGAGGGGCGATCTGAAGGGGAGGGGGGTAAATACTAACTCTGAAGGGGGGTCTGGAGAGCGGCAGCCCCCCAGATATGAGGGGTCTGGGGGGCGGGAGCCCCCCATCGGGGTAAAAGGGCAGAACCCCTTGTCAGGGGAGAAAATTTTTAATTTAAGGTAGAACGATACAGTTGCAAAAATTACTAATTTTCCCCAAAACGTGTACTCGGGGGTTTTCGGAAGTCCTGATGACGAATCCGACCTCCATTTTTCAATTCAACCCCCCGAGAGGTACTAAGGGGGTTGCGACCCATACATGGGCACGGGGGGTGGGTTGGGGGGAGTTAACCCCTCCCCCAAATTCTGAGAAGTGGGGTTTAACCCCCCTCACCACTCAGAAGTGGGGGGGGGAGAAAAAGTTAACCCCCCCCCCCAATTTTGGAAAAATGAAGAAAAAAATGTCTTTAAAATGACTTCTAACTGCCTCCAAACTTAAATTTTGAGGTCAAAATGAATGTTTTAAGCAATAAAAAGCTCAAAAATGCAATAAAAAGGGCTTTTTGACCTAAAATTAGTGTTTTTAACCTATTTTTCCTTCAAAATCGAAAAACGATATGGGTAAAATGCACTCCAGAAAAAAACGATATGGGTATTTTGCGTTTCTCGGATTTTAACCCCCCCCCCCCTAATTTGGGGTTTAACCCCCCCACTCCGGACCAACTTGCCCATGTATGTTGCGACCCCCTCCCTTGGGGGGCATTCTGACTATATATCGGTTTTACCTCAAAACACGTACTCGGGGTTGAATACAGTATTGAATAATGAACACTTTTTTTAATTAAAAAGTTGAAAATTAAAAAAAAAACAACACATTTTTTGAGGTTAAAAATATTGCCCAGGGGGACTCGAACCTAGAGCTCCAGGATTCCGAGTTCAACGCTCTAACCACTCAGCTACTGCTCCGTCTAAGATTCTTGCTTAAAAGGGCCTTTTAAACAAATGTTTCTAAATGTAGTTTCCCGACGTCAAATCAAAAAATATAAATGAAAGTTTAGTCATTTGATAGAAATTAGTTTGTTCCCAACTTTTAACACAGCAGTTAGACCATAATTCTGAGCCAGTTTTTAAGTTTTTAACGAAATCTCTACTATCACTACTTTTTATTTTTTATTCCAACAATTTTAGCAATAAAACGAAATTAAAAAACTTCAATAGTAGGGATTTCGCTGAAAATTTTTTTGGGCATGTACATTTGGTGTATCTAACTTGAGTTAAATTTACGTAATATTAACTTTGGTTCTGTTAAATTGCGAAAAACTTTTAAAATCCCTTTTTTCAACGAAGCATATCTCGGCGTAAAATAGTCCACCAAAAATGTTAAGGATACCGAACTGACCGGAAAAAAATATCCTTTCTCCCAACATATAGTTTGCTTCTGTCCGTCATTTACGGCACGAGTTATACACAAAAAATGACAGTGTATCCTAACTGTATCGTTCCACCTTAAGGCGCTAAAATACACTTCTAGAAATTTTAATTCCAGATGACACTTATTACAAAATATAAAGTTTTTTATACCTATTCATTTAAAACATGTGTTTAAAACATTAATAAAAGGATAATAGTATTTATAATAGTTTAATTAAACATGTATGCCTTAACTACTGAATGGGATAATTGATTTGAAAAAAACTTTCCGCCTAGCGGGGGAAATATTGTTTTTTTTACTATTAATGTGCTTTTGGAAGGCATTAGGAAAGTTTCTGTATTAATAATAATAAATCATAATAGGTAAAAAGTGGCGTCATAATTTTTGGGTACTTTTTCATTTTTCCGCGAGGGGGGGGGGGGGGCAAATCCACCAATAAAGCGGGGGGGGGCATTTTCAACCGTGCACAGGTACCTTATTATTGCGAAGTGATAGAGTAAAATTACAAAACCATCCCCATTTTCACAAATAACGAAAAAAATAGTTTTAATTGTTTTAAAGTTTAAATAAGGGGTTTTATTAACTCTTCCTCCTTTGTTTCGACCAATAATTGAAAAACGGGCATGGGCATCCTAAACAAAAATTAAGAAACAAACAAACAAATTTGATCAACAATTAAAAATTGATTTTAATATTTTTGTAAAGCTTATAGTTTAAATTTGGTTCAATTCCAATCGGTAAACTATTTTTCAAAAAAAAAATCACGGGTTTGATATTTTTGTATGGTTTTTTTTTAATTTGTAAATCGTTTTTAATTAGATGTAATAACCTTTTATCACTTTTCATTGTTTTTTGACTTGCTTAAATCTAGGCGTCGAATCCGAGAGCCTATTAATTGGCAGCCTCCCGAAGTTAGAAAATTAAAATCGAAAATAAGTACGGCCTCCTTATTAGCCAAAAATGCAAAAAAGAGTATCATGTATCATATCACCATAAAATTTTATTCCACTTTAGATATGAGAAGAGTGTTAGGATCTCTAAATTCACAGTAGTTTAAGAAGAAAAAACCCTTTTTAAATAAAGATTAATATAATACTATGTATTTTGGATTAGGTAGATCGAAAGTCGCGCAGTTCCCACTTGTCGCAAAGTCCTAGATCGGTTATTATTACTTATTCCCTCCCTACCTAATGTTGTCGTTAATAATGTCAAAAAGGAAGGTGTTTTCACTAACCCCAGATTATTGCTCGGAAGTCTAACCATTCTTATTTTTTAAGAATATGGTCACCTAAAGTTAAAATCCTTCAGGCTGAAATTAAGAGCGTAACCGCTCGCCGTCAGGAGGAAATGAAGAATGAACGCGCGAGAATAAAAATAATTAAAAAAAGTGTTGTCAGTGATGATGTAACCAATTATTATTAAGTTGCGTCACGTGTTTCTCTCGACGTAATATTCTCGAAGAACAGGTGGTTACTTTAACACCTACTATTTTCACCCTGATAGAATTCATGTTTAGTTTAATAAAAGTTGATTTAGGTTACGATTTAACAAAGACAGAATATTCCACTTGGGTGGAGTCAATATGGGGTGGCAACCGAGACGAGGACAGCAAACTCCTACAAATTTTCCTCGTTTCCGACCCCTGGTTCGATTGGATGGTCCTCGTGGTGGGGATCTTGGTGACCCTGAGCTCCGTTACGGTCACATACTTTTGCAGTCAAAACGCGGACGCCATATTTGGACCCAGGCCCGTCGCTCTTTAAACTGTCGTTAGAGACTTGGCGGTAGAATTTCCGCTTTTTAGACTTTGTTTGGAACGACCTGGTGAAACTTTGTTTGGTTCAATGAACGGCATTGAGGATTGGAAAACGTTTTTTTTAGTGCTCGTGAGCTGGCGCTTGCCTCAGGTTGTGGTAAATTTATTGGGGGTCTTTTCTTGTTTTCCCTGAAAATTAAAATTTACTAAAACGTAAATACGATGCTTAACATAAATCTTTTAACGAAGCAGTGTTTTAAAAGCATTTTTTATTTTAAATGTTTCACGAAATAAAGATTGAATTGAAGTTTTAGAACTACAAAATTTAAACCGTCCACTTTATTTCTTGCATTTGTATGCGTATTTAGGTCCTAGTATAATTAATTATTGTACATATTATCAATGTCAGGGGGTATGTGTAAACTTTCCATTTGACTGGTGGTGCTATTTTGGGGAATATAAGCGTTTCAGTGGCGTTTTTATTAGCTGCGAATTTGTAAATGCAATGGTTGCGCAAGGTACTTTTAAAAATTATTTGAAATTATTAAACCAGAAAATTAAAAGTAATGTGCAATCCATAACGATGTTTATATTCGCATGGTGCCATCTAAAATACTGGAGTTATTGTATCTCGCGAAAGAAAATTTATATTAAAAAAGTTTCATTGATATAAAATTTATATCAAAGTAACAATTTCACTTCTGATTTTTAAACTACTAGTGCTGAAATTCCTACGTAAATATCATGGCACGAAAAATATTTGTAAGGCAAAACAACATAACTTTTATTTATATCATTTTAAATAAATCCTGTTTTTTCAACAAAAATGTGGTTAAATTAAAAACTTCTGTTTTTGAAAATAAATAAACAGAAGGGAAGGGCAGTCAAATTTGGGTGTGCGGTTTGTGATTTTCCTTCTTAGATTTGCAATACCGCGTACTTCGGCGTGTAACTTTTTTATATGATAAATACCTCTTTGTTTTACATTAACATAATATTATTTGCAAAGTTTTAATTTATTCGGAATGCATAAAATAATAACATTATGCGTGCGTTTAGTATTTCTAAAAACATTACGCGTTTTATAGACTCATCCCATTTAATTAACTTCGCCCGTAATACAAAAGTCAATAAATTACTATGTTAAAATATGTCCTGAGTCTCGAAAATAAAATTAGGTGCGTTTTCTAAAGTTAGGTGCGCGTTTTTGAAACCCGCTCCTGAAAAATCGCAAAATCCGTCATAATTTGTGCAATATTAAGGTTATTTTAAAAACCAAACTATCATTTTGTTTGTATTTAAAAGAACAACAATGGTGTTATCAGAATTCGATATTTTATTGGCTTTTATTTGTTGTTTTTTTGTAATTGGAATTGCAAAATACTAATAATAATGATAATATAATATTCTGATAATATCGTTTTGTTGTTAGTTTAAATACAAATAAAAAGATAGTTTGGTTTTTAAAATAGCCACCAAAGTTGTGACTATTTTTGCGAACAAAAAAGTAATCACAACATATATTCTAGCAAAAGACGTTAATATTTGTTAGTTTTCTATAAAAATGTTTTACGGATTTTTTTTTAAATTTTTAGGTATGACATTCAAAAACGCGCATCTAGCTGCAAAAATTTTTCTTTTTGAGAATCAAGACACACTTTAACATAGTAATTTATTGATTTTTGTATTTTTAAGGGCGAATCTTATTTAAGGGGGATGCGCCTATAATTTTCGAAAATTATTCTTTGAGGCTTATTTTTGTTATTTTTTTATTGTTGTTTTTGTTATAAATCACAACATTATTTTTAGTAATAGTGTTGTAACGTAAAACTTATATTTTTCGGGATAAGTTTGCAACTCCGGGAGGTTGCCCACCTATGTTTAAAGGTATAACATGTACCTTAAATTTCATAATATTGTGACAATAGACAGCAATTTTAACTGTTTAAACTCGAAAATATTAGAAAAACAACAGTAGTTTTCGATTAAATACGGATCTATATTTAACACCAAACAAACAATATTAAAATAATTTTATTACGTAAAACAAATAGTATTTTCACATGTGTTTATCACAAATGCGCGTTTCAGTGCGCATCCAAATAATGTTTTTTCTTTGAGTTCGCGGTTTTGGCCGTTATACAAATCTAAATTACAGTAATAAAGTCTTTTTATATCAAAGAAACATTATTAAACGCAGTTCTAAAATATTACCAAATATGGTCATAAATGTAGAAATTTGAATATAAAATCAAGGAATTTTAATCGTTCTGCGAGGTTACTCAAGGGCTAAGTAAGAGTTGCGTGAAGTCGCAAAGTATAAAACGCGGAATTATTCCTTTGATGTTATTGTTGTTCTACCTGTTATAACTGTGTACTTGTCGGAATAAAGTTTTTATTTTAATTAGTGTTTGTTGACATCGTAATATTTGTGCAATCAATCAAAGTGCCAGTGGCGGTGACAGAATTGGTCCGACGCAAGATTCGAAAGAAAAGTAAAGAACCGTTTATGACAGCTACGAATTCGCCGAAATCAGCTAATTTAGCTGAGGGGCTGTTGGAGCAAGTTAAGTTTTAACTTTAGTAGTATTTTTTTTTTGGTTTCTATACTTGTCAAATTAGCCACAATTTTATTGGGCACTTGGAACCACTCCGCGGTTCATTTCTTAGTCGCACACAATTTTTAAACCATTTGTTTTATCCCTATAATAATTACATTTTACTTTTTAGGAATTTTTACATTTTAGATGTTTATTCTTTTAGGTACCTATTCTTAAATCTTTTAGGATTTTCTTTACTTTTAGATATTTCTCTCTTTTAGAGTTTATTTACTTTCAGGAAAAAAATACAGACATTTAAAATATATTTTGCATAATTTAATAATTTTATAAAAAAAAAACAAAAAAAAATTCGTACAAATTTATATGTCAGACAAAGAAGAATTCCCTGGGGGATCCGGTAAGCAACCCCCCGCATTTAGACAATCAATGCAAACGGTACGAACCCCAATTCCAACACAAGATTCCCATCAAGGGCTTGATCAAAGTCTCGCGGACGAGAGCATTGTAAACGATGCGGACAACAGTTTGCCAATAACTACACAAAATGGGGTAATTTCTCAGGTGTCCACAGCCAGTACGTTTGCCATGGCTTATGGTACACAGACCTACACATCGCCTACAAAAGTTACACATAGTGTACCATTAATTCCTGCCGCATACACTGGTCCAAACCCAATGGATGTAACTGGCAGTGGTATTTACGGGGTTCTACCTCCTGGCCAAGTTAATCCAGCGCAATTTTCGTCATCCAGTCAGGGGATGGGAGCTCTGGGGTGGGATCCGCGAATTTTTCAAAATTTTCCGGTTACATCTCTTTCAGGAGGGGGAAATTTTCCTCATATTCCCCAAAATAAAAATCAAGGTGGTGTGGCGGCTCAGGCGTGGGGCGGCAGCCAAGACCCTTTTTCATTACCCCCCACGGCAACTACTAATAACAACTTTCAGGGACGCAAACATGTCAAGAAACCGGCTGGCTTATCGGACTTCACCGGTATGGGACAGGTCAGCATTTCTAAATTTTTCCGCAAACTGGAGAAATACTTTCAAGCGTTGGGTATTCAGGGCAATGCTCGTGTACACGAACTGTCCTGCTATCTCGACGGTTTGGCGGAGAAATTTTTTGATGACCTGTCCCCTGCTGTGAAGGCTGATTATGAACAGGTTAAAATGGCTCTTTGGACACAATTTTCTAGTCAAGAGGAGACTGGTCGAGCCTTAGAAAAATTTAATAATCGGGTTCAGGGCACAAATGAGGAAACAGCTAAATTTGCCATTGATCTTATGGATCTGGCTGAAACAGCTTTTTTTGGAGTCCCTGACACTATTCGGGATCAAATGTTGCGTCATCAATTAATTCAAGGTACCATTTATCGTGAGCAAATGCTGGGCTTGTCTTCGATATGTCGCACTTTTAATGAAGCGCTTGGTGTGGCCAAAACGTTAGAAGCCGCGGGCGCTAGGCCAATCAAAAAGGGGGCTTTGGAGGAATCTGAAAACTCAGAGCAAGGATTTTTGGGAAATATTGAACAGACACACCCAGACAATGCAAAAATTGCTTTGTTAACAGCTCAAATTGAACACTTAAATAAACAATTAAATTCAATTTGCACAATTAATACTGATAACAAAGTAAGTAACCCCAACCCACAAAGTAAAACAGGAAAAGTTGTTTGTTATTACTGTCATAAAGAAGGTCATATAAAGCGCAATTGTTATTCTAGGAAAAGGCGCGAATATAACAAGTCGCATTCTAACCAAAAATCAAATAATGGTACCTATAAAAATTGGTCCAAGCCAGACCATGTTGTCCGATCGGTGGGTCCAAATCCCACGGTTGCTGGTCCTTCCTCTAAGGAAGTTGCGCCGTCGTCCTCGGCGGATTATTTCTCTTTGCGGCAAGACTTCGAAAACCTGCAAAAACAACATAAAGCACTACAAGAATATATTTTAAGTAATCAGGTTAATACTGACGAATTAAATTTTGTAGGCTCAGTCATTAATGATGACGAATTGTTACAAATTTTTGTGGAGGAGGGCGAATTGGTGTTTTCGGATGAGGATTTGGAACATGACCACGAGGAACCTCAGGCGGATAGGATTCACACGCCCAGTCCAAAATCTATTGTGCTGGAGGATAGTCCTCTCCTAGGAACGCCCCCCACCTCTCCGGCAGTTTCTCATAAAAATTTTATTAGGACCCCTGGTAAAAGTCGCTGGGAAAGTCCTAAACAAAATAGTTTTATACAAAAAACGCAAAAAGCTCGGAGTGTGTGGGATCGTTTGGGCGTAAAGCCTATCGTGACGTCTGCCAGAGACCCCCCTTCTACGCGGCGGCCGACATTGCTAGTTGCCCCACGTGTTTGGGAACAGCGGATTCAGTACACACAGAGCAGCTATTATGGCCGAGGTAAATGGCCTTTCTTTTTATTGATTTTAACGTTACTTAATATGGGTCAATGTACTTATGCTTCTGCGCTACTTAATGAAAATATTTATTCTACACAGTTTATGTCTAAATGCAGTAATACATTGCTTTACATATTTTTTTTAGGAATTCTTATTGTAAATTTTCATTTAAATAAGTTTACGATTTTTCGATTGGTTTTTACAATTCGGGTGGGAGTATGGAAAAAAGCGGAGGGACTGTTGCACATTATTCCACGTATTATTTGCGTTGTTTTCGGCGTGCATCCCGGTTATAGGGCAGTCACAGTAATTAAAGTTAATGGGTTAAACGTAAATGCGCTTATTGATACGGGCGCCACAGTATCAATTATAAGTGAGGAGATCGCTAAAATGCTTCGGGGAGTACAGTGGGAACCCACCACTGAATCGGCGAGATCGGCAACAAGGCACATACTGCCGTTTACAAAGTCGGGAAAGTTGACCATCCGTTTAGGTACTAAAGCTTATGGTCACAAATTTCAGGTGTTGCGGGACTCCCCACATGAATGTTTAATTGGGACTGATCTCCTGGGAAAACTTGGAGTAATTGTTTTTGATTTTGCGGATAATCAATTAATTCTTCCCGGATCAAATACATTACCGTTTCTAAACCAAAAAGCGCCAATGAAAAAAACTCCCATTCCCGTTTATGTGGCGGAAACTTGTGATTTACCAGAACGAACGGAAGTGATCTTTAGTGCTAGCATTTCACCAGAATATAAAGACGGTTACAATTACGTAATCGATACACCAAATTTCAAAAATGTTACAGCAAAAGGTTTACGGTTAGCGCGCACTTTGGTCCAATCTCATAAATCACAGGTTCCCATAAGAATCATAAATCTCTTACCTTATCCCGTCCGGTTGTTTAAGGGCTCAACCTTAGCCCATGCGATTCCTTTTGAATCTGCGGAAGTGGCTTCTATTTTGTGGGCAGATGACAGGGGAAGTCCAACCCATAATTTCTCTCCACCAGATAATTTTGAGCCGGCAAATGAAGTTGACCTCTCGTCAACTATATTGTCTGAAAAACAGAAAAACAAAGTACAACAATTAATTAACAAATATAAAACTTGTTTTTCTTCAGGGGAATTTGATTTAGGGCGTACGTCTTGGATAAAACATAAAATTGATACCGGTGATACTGCGCCAATATATCAAAAGCCTTATAGAGTTGAGCATGCAAAACGAGGTGTCATAACTAAAATCGTAAATGATTATTTAGACGCAGGTTTGATTCGTCATTCTAACAGTGCGTGGAGTTCCCCGATCGTTATTGTAAAAAAAAGTGATGGCTCAGATCGATTCTGTGTCGATTACCGTAAACTTAATATGGTAACTAAGCGCATAGCATGGCCCCTACCACGTATAGACGACATTTTAGAGATGCTAGGCACTGCTAAATGGTTTTCTACTTTTGATATTGCAAAAGGGTTTCACCAAATTCCTATGGACCCCCAAAGTAGAGAAAAAACGGCTTTCACTTGCTGCGCTGGTTTATATGAATGGAATGTAATGCCCATGGGACTTTCAAATGCTCCCGCAACCTATGAAAAATTAATGGATATCGTTTTAGCAGGACAAAATTGGCGCACGTGTTTAGTATATATTGACGATATCTTATGTTTTTCGCCCACTTTTGAACAACATTTAATCGATATCGAACAAATTTTCCAAAGTTTACAAAAAGCTAACCTTAAGATAAAACCAAAAAAATGTGTAGTTGCACGTTCTTCAGTTTCTTTTTTAGGGCACATCGTTGGCACTGAAGGTATTAAAGCTGATCCTAAAAAAGTAAAAGCCGCAAAAGATTTTCCATTACCCAAAAATATTAAACAATTACGTCAATTCATGGGGTTAATGAATTATTATCGGAGGTTTATTAAAGGATTTTCCTCCATAGCCGCTCCTCTTAATCAACTTACACAAAAAAACGAACGCTTTATCATAGGTGATAAAGAAAAATTTGCCTTTGAAACCTTAAAAAATTTACTTATAAAAGCACCAATTTTGGCTCACCCAAATTTCAAATATCCTTTTCTTCTAGCCACAGATGCTAGCGATTTTGGTATTGGAGCGGTACTTAGTCAAAAAATCGAAGGGGTTGAAAGACCTATTGCTTATGCCTCTCGCACGCTTTCGAAAACAGAGCGCAGGTATTCCACAACCGAACGTGAAGCGTTAGCAGTAATTGAATTTATAAAATATTTTCGACCCTATCTTTATATGCATGATTTCACAGTTCTCACGGATCATGCGAGCCTTAAATGGCTTTTAAACCTGAAAACGCCAAATGAGAGATTGCAACGGTGGGCGCTTAAGTTACAAACATATGCCCCCAATATGAAAATTGAACATAAACCAGGGTGCGCTAATGCTAATGCCGATGCTTTCTCCAGGGCAGTGGAAGACCAAGAGGTAAATTCTACCCAAAATTTTGAAAACCTCCTTCCAGATCCTAGCCTTGCTGAGGAGCAGCGGGCTGACAAAAATTTAAAACTTATTTTTAATTTTCTAGAATCTGGCATAGTTCCGGAACAACCTCCTAAAAATTTCGAAAACTGGGCAAAACAATTTGTACTTAGGAATGGGGTCCTATTTCGTATGCCCTTACCTCTTTCACCTTGGGATGATACCTACCCAGAACAATTGGTGCTCCCTTATAAACACCGACGTGAGGCCCTTCGCATGGCTCATGATGATGTCTTTGGGGGACATTTCGATTTTAAGCGCACTTTGCATAAGTTACAAACCAGGTTTTATTGGGACGATATGCGTAGTGATGTTAAACACTGGGTAGAAACTTGTAATTTATGTAATCAACGGAAAAATCCCCCTAAAACCCCAAAGTCGCCTCTTAATTCGTTGTCCATCCCTCTTAAACCTTTTGACCGAATTTCAATGGATTTTATGGGACCATTAACGGAAACTGATAGGGGTAATAAACACATTTTAGTTTTTACCGATTTCCTTACCAAGTGGGCTGTTACCGTTGCTACTCCAAATCAGAAGGCTGATACAGTTGCTCAAGCTTTGGTTGTCCAGATTCTTTGCCAGCACGGTTGCCCATCCGAAATTCTGTCAGACCGAGGCACTTCTTTTATGGGTCATGTTATTTCCGAAATTCTAAAAATATTGGGCACGAAGAGGCTTTGTACGACACCCTATAATCCCCAAACTAATGGGTTGACCGAGCGTCTTAATAAAACTTTAGCGGATCGTATTGCTATTTTTACTAAAAATCATCATAAAAATTGGGATCTTTTTTTGCCATTAATTACTTTTGCATATAACACAACTAAACAGGAATCGACTCGGGAAACCCCTTTTATGATGTTGTATGGGCGTTCTCCAAAACTGCCCATTGATGTCAAATATCAGCATTTTAGGAACCCGGATACTACACCACTAAACCCTGAAGATTATCTTGCCCAATTTCACTATGGGTTATCTCAAATCAGAGGGTTGGCGTCAACTTATTTATTAAAAGCGCAGGAAAAACAAGAAGCGCAATATAATAAAAACTCAGAAATCCGAAATTTTGTCCCTCAGCAAAAAGTATGGTTAAAATTACCGTGTATTCCTAAGGAAGGGCAAACCACTAAATTTTTGTTTTCTTGGCGAGGACCTTACACTATTATTTCGTACAAACGACCAAATGTTTTGTTACAATATGATTTAAATCCTCAAAAATCCCCTCAGTGGTGGCACGAAAATAAAATCAAACCTTTTTTGGAAAGAAGTTCAACACTTCCCTCTGAAACACAAAAAACTGAAAGTTTTTCAGAAGCTATTCGGACTACCGAATCAGTAAAACCAACACAAAATTTTTCAAATAAAAACTCTCCTACTAGTTCAAATGTTTCGTTCAAAACATCTCAGGAAACTCCCCCAACACATAATTATAATTTACGAAATAAAAAAAGAATAGACTATAAAAACTTATCTAATCCAAAATCTTTAGCGATGATGGTGTCCTCTTTGCCGCCGGATTGGTCGTCTTTGGTTTCTTCGAAGTGGTCGAAGCGGAAATCAGTCACGGCAGTCAGGACCAGTTCTAAGAAGTTCGGGCCGCCTCGGCGTGTTTCCAAATCGCACTGCGGTTTCCAGTCTTTCCGGGGTCGTGGTCGATCGTGGCGTGGCGGAAAAGATCCTGTTCATCGGCGTCGTTTACCAAGAACATTCCCTGGATGGGCATCGCACAACTACTTTGAAGATTCCAATCTTCCATTTCCTTTTGATGATGATAGCGGGGCAGAATGACGGCATATTAAATGGACAATATGAAAAGCCGCCGCCCTAGCCTGAACTGACTGTTGTTATTTTTGCCTAAAAATGTTTTTTTTAATAATAATGATACCATTTTATTTTGTTATTGGGTTTTTTTTTCTTGTTGTTGTTACATTTTATTTGTTATGGTATATTAGAACAAAAAAAAACACAAATATAAGAAATGTAGTATAAGATTTATGAAATTTATGAAACTTAGCTATGACAATAATTACAACTGGTACGAAACAAACAAAAATCTACAAAAATCGGCTGTTTCACTGTTTTTTCCTCGACCGAAACATTGGCTTAGTGCCAATATTTTTCATGGACTACTTCAAAAATGCGACCGTTTGTTTACATTATACACTTCTTTATTCTGGACGGATTACTCCGTTTTTTTATAACTTAACACTTGTTTTTTTGTGTCGTTTTTCAGATCTTCCTTTTTAGATTTTAGGTCTAAACACATAAACACAACCTTCGCTTTTTCCAACAGCAATTTTAATAAAACAAATTTAATTGCAATTTCTTGGAGACCAAGAAAACTCAAAAAGGGGGCTGTGACAATAGACAGCAATTTTAACTGTTTAAACTCGAAAATATTAGAAAAACAACAGTAGTTTTCGATTAAATACGGATCTATATTTAACACCAAACAAACAATATTAAAATAATTTTATTACGTAAAACAAATAGTATTTTCACATGTGTTTATCACAAATGCGCGTTTCAGTGCGCATCCAAATAATGTTTTTTTCTTTGAGTTCGCGGTTTTGGCCGTTATACAAATCTAAATTACAGTAATAAAGTCTTTTTATATCAAAGAAACATTATTAAACGCAGTTCTAAAATATTACCAAATATGGTCATAAATGTAGAAATTTGAATATAAAATCAAGGAATTTTAATCGTTCTGCGAGGTTACTCAAGGGCTAAGTAAGAGTTGCGTGAAGTCGCAAAGTATAAAACGCGGAATTATTCCTTTGATGTTGTTGTTGTTCTACTTGTGGTAACCGTGTACTTGTTAGAATAAAGTTATTTTTATTTTAATTAGTGTTTGTTGACATCGTAATATTTGTGCAATCAATCAAAGTGCTAGTGGCGGTGACAATTTCAAAAAAAAATATATATTTTTTTTAATATTTAATTAATAATTGGTGTTTAAATAGTTTTATTTTTTTTTTATTTTTTTTTTTTGTTTTTTTTTTTTCGTTTATTTTTAGTATAAATAAAGATAGTTGTTTTATTTTTTTCTTAGCAAATTTTTGTAAAATAAAGGCATCTTTGATAATTATTTGTTAGAACTAACGTTTCAATTAAAAAACCCAAAATCGTGAATCATTAACCTGAACCACCCCCTAAATTGTAAATTCACATGAAATACCTAAAATAACACAACAAAATCAAAATTACGGTCTTGCACTAATATAATAATTCGAAATTTATCAGTTTTTTGAAATTTATTACTTATATATTTTTTAAATTTTATTATTTTTATAGTTTTAATCATAATTTATTGTTTTTTATATAATATTCTAGTAAAAAATGTTTAATTTTTAAAAATTTACACTTAAAGAAAGCTAACTTGACTAAAAAAGCATTAAAGTTTGTTCATTTTGCTCGAATTTGTATTGATTCCGCCTAACCTGCACATCATTATAAAATTTGCAGAAATTTGAGGCGGAGTCGGAGTCGGAGTCGGTGGAATTTAGTGTTTGCCAAAACAATGCATTGAAAAGGCAAACACTAAATTCCACCGACTCCGACTCCGACTCCGCCTCAAATTTCTGCAAATTTTATAATGATGTGCAGGTTAGGCGGAATCAACACAAATTCGACCAAAATGAACAAATTTTAATGCTTTTTTAGTCAAGTTAGCTTTCTTTAAGTGTAAATTTTTAGAAATTCCCAATTATTAACTGAATTATACTATAAAAAACATTAAATTAAGTTTAAAACCATAAAATTAATAAATTTAAAATGAAATATAAGTAATTAATTTAAAAAAACTGATAAACTTCGAATTATTATTCTAGTGCAAGACCATGGTTTAGATTGTTTTGTTTGATTAAAGATTTTTATGTGAATTTAAAATTTAGGGTTTGGTTCAGGTTAATGATTCACGATTTTGGGTTTTTTAATTGAAACGTTAGTTCTAACAAATAATTATCAAAGATGTTTTTATGTTACAAAATTTTGCAAGAAAAAATTAAGACAATAAACTTTATTTTTCCTAAGCCTAACGAAAACTAAAAATCAAGGTAAAATCCTAAAAAAACTTAAAAAATTCTTAAATGCCGAATTATTTATTACTGCTTAAAGAAAAATAATATTTATTTTGGAACATATTATGCAGAAAAAATCTTTCCAGACACCAAAAAGATTTGTAAAAATATTGTTGGCAGGTGTTATAAACTTCTGCATTTCAAAATCTTACTATTTTCCATTTTTATTGCACGAAAAACTCATAATTAATTGAACAATGACAAAATTTGCATAATGTTAAGAACTACGGTAAGTTACGGTAGATTTTGGACGGAGTCGGAGTCGGAGTCGGTGGAATTTAGTGTTTGCCATTGAAAACCTTTTTTACCTAAGCCTAAGCAAAAGCCAAAAAATCAAGTAAAATTTTTATAATGATAAACTTTTATTAAATATTTATTTAAAAAACTGAGAACCTAAGCCTAAGCAAAACCTAAAAATCAAGCAAAATTTTATTATTGTAAATTTGTATTTAATGATGCTTTTTGAACTGAATAGTAAAAGCCTTATTTTTTTCCTAAGCCTAAGCAAAACCCAAAAATCAAAAAAAATTTTCTCATTGGGGTCGAAACTCGCATTATTGAAAGTACGTTTACAAAATAGCATCCAAAAGACGAGTTTTCTGAAGACGAGATGTTTAAAAGACGGGTTTTCCGAAGACGAGTTGTAGAAGACAAGATGCTGAAAGACGAGATGTAGAAGACGAAATTTCCGGACACCATTCACGATTTTACCAAGTCATTGCGGTGGGTAACGGGAACTTGGATCCTGTAGTCCTTAGATCCTTGCCTTTTAGTGGCGTCATTTCGAAGCAAACTGGAAGGCGGTGGGTGGGTGTTTTGGTGGCCGTCCCCACTTGCGGTGTTCACGGGGGCATGCGAAACTGAACACATGGACGGTTAAAAAATAAATGAATTTAAAAAAAATTAAAAAAGGGAATTTAGAAAAAAATTCTTTAAATAAATTTAAAACAAATACTGCAAAACAAGTTTGTAATTAATGTTTTGCTTATAAAACCAGTCATAACTCACGAACTTATTAAGCAATTGTAAAAATTAAACTATCATTTTACTCGTCAAATACTTTAAAATCTAATGGTGTATTTAGTTTTAACTATTTCGAAATTTTTTATTTGATTAATAAGTTAAAACTCTCTAATAATTTACACAATAGTTCATCAAAAATTATTTTGATATTATTGTTTTTTAAAGAATATTACGAATAAAATGATACTTGAACCTTAAAAATTAATTGATTATTTAAAGAGTTATGACTATTTGTATATAGCGCTAATGTTAAAGTCGACCAAATAATAACCGCATTTTTTATTGTTAAAATTATATTACTAATATAATAATAAATTTAACACTTAAATTTTGACTTTTGCTATTTTATATAATCTCAGAGCAAGATTTGTTTGTTTTAGCTGATGAAATTTGTGGTTTAGTGCTGAAGTTGCTTAGAGCTAACTTTAAAAATATATAAATAAAACTCAGCACTCAAAGTCAAAATTTGACACTTCTTACAAAAAAATTACTCTTCAAATTGTCTAAAAAATCCAGAGTTGAAACTTAACTGCCAATTAACCAAAAAAACTTTAAATGTACAAACTGAAATAAAAGAATCCTGGTTTTTTTGTTGACTTTAACTTTAGCACTATATAAAATTAATCATAACTCTAGAAATCATAAATTAAACTTTACAATTTAACTATCATTTTATTTGTTATATTCGTTAGAGAACAATAATATCAAAATAATTTTTGATGAACTATTGTGTGAATAATAAGAAAGTTTTAACTTATTAATCAAATCAAAAATTTCGAAATAGTTAAAACTAAATACACCATTAGATTTTAAAGTATTTGACGAGTAAAATGATAGTTTAATTTTTACAATTGCTTAATAAGTTCGTGAGTTATGACTGGTTTTATAAGCAAAACATTAATTACAAACTTGTTTTGCAGTATTTGTTTTCAATTTATTTTAAAATTTTTTTCTAAATTCCCGTTTTTTTTAATTTTTTTATTTTATTTCTTTTTTAACCGTCCATGTGTTGAGTTTCACATGGCCACCTGAACACCGCAATGACTTGGTAAAATCGTGAATAGAATGCTTTATTTCTATGGAATATACAATGGTGCAAGAGCTGAGTTAACGTTTTGCTCAAGTTTTGCATATAGATTAAATTAAGATAATTTTGATCTTAATAAAAGCCTAGCTAATGTTAATATGTTGTAATGTGATTTTAAACTTTTTCAACTTGTTTAGAATTTTTATTATTAAAATTTTATTTTTAAATTTTATTAAAATTTATTAAAATTATATTAAAATTTATTAAATTTTATTATATTAAAATTTTATTTTTAAACTTTTCTTCAAAATTTTTGATTCTTCGAAGAGTAATTGATTTTTAACATAAAAATTAAAACACTAAAAGCTTTACTGCGCATAAGAAAACAGCGGGGAAAAAAAAATAAAAAATTCATAAAAAAATTAAAAAACGGGATTAAAAAAAAATTTTAAAATAAATTGAAAACAAATACTGCAAAACAAGTTTGTAATTAATGTTTTGCTTATAAAACCAGTCATAACTCACGAACTTATTAAGCAATTGTAAAAATTAAACTATCATTTTACTCGTCAAATACTTTAAAATCTAATGGTGTATTTAGTTTTAACTATTTCGAAATTTTTGATTTGATTAATAAGTTAAAACTTTCTAATAATTCACACAATAGTTCATCAAAAATTATTTTGATATTATTGTTCTCTAACGAATATAACAAATAAAATGATAGTTAAATTGTAAAGTTTAATTTATGATTTCTAGAGTTATGATTAATTTTATATAGTGCTAAAGTTAAAGTCAACAAAAAAAACCAGGATTCTTTTATTTCAGTTTGTACATTTAAAGTTTTTTTGGTTAATTGGCAGTTAAGTTTCAACTCTGGATTTTTTAGACAATTTGAAGAGTAATTTTTTTGTAAGAAGTGTCAAATTTTGACTTTGAGTGCTGAGTTTTATTTATATATTTTAAAGTTAACTCTAAGCAACTTCAGCACTAAACCACAAATTTCATCAGCTAAAACAAAAAATCTTGCTCTGAGATTATATAAAATAGCAAAAGTCAAAATTTAAGTGTTAAATTTATTATTATATTAGTAATATAATTTTAACAATAAAAAATGCGGTTATTATTTGGTCGACTTTAACATTAGCGCTATATACAAATAGTCATAACTCTTTAAATAATCAATTAATTTTTAAGGTTCAAGTATCATTTTATTCGTAATATTCTTTAAAAAACAATAATATCAAAATAATTTTTGATGGGCTATTGTGTAAATTATTAGAGAGTTTTAACTTATTAATCAAATAAAAAATTTGAATAGTTAAAACTAAATACAGCATTAAATTTTACAGTATTTGACGAGTTCAATGATAGTTCACTTTTTATAATTGCTTTATGGGTTCGTGAGTTATGACTGGTTTTATAAGCAAAACATTAATTACAAACTTGTTTTGCAGTATTTGTTTTAAATTTATTTAAAGAATTTTTTTCTAAATTCCCGTTTTTAATTTTTTTAATTCATTTATTTTTTTAACCGTCCATGTTTTGAGTTTCACATGGCCCCCTGAACACCGTAATGACTTGGTTTTTTTTTTTTTTTTTTTTTTTTTTTTTTTCTTTTTTTTTTTTTTTTTTTTTTCTTTTTTTTTTTTTTTTTTTTTTTTTTTTTTTTTTTTTTTTTTTTTTTTTTTTTTTTCTCTTTTTTTTTTTTTTTTTTTTTTTTTTTCTCTTTTTCGTGCAATAAAAATGGAAAATAGTAAGATTTTGAAATGCAGGAAGTTTATAACACCTGCCAACAATATTTTTACAAATCTTTTTGGTGTCTGGGAAGATTTTTTCTGCATAATATGTTCCAATATAAAATATATATTTTTCTTTAAGCAGTAATAAGCTAATTCGGCATTTTAAGAATTTTTTAAAGTTTTTTTAGGATTTTACCTTGATTTTTAGGTTTTCGCTTAGGCTTAGGAAAAATAAAGTTGATTGTCTTAATTTTTTACTTGAAAAATTTTGTAACATAAAAACATCTTTGATAATTATTTTGTTAGAACTAAAGTTTCAATTAAAAAACCCAAAATCGTGAACCATTTAACCTGAACCAAACCCCTAAATTTTAAATTCACATAAAAAAAATCAATCAAAACAAAGTAATCTAAACCATCGGTCTTTCACTAGAATAATAATTCGAAGTTTATTTTATACCGTTTTTTTAAATTAATTACTTATATTTTCATTTTTAAATTTACCAATTTTATGGTTTTAAACTTAATTTAATGTTTTTTATAGTATAATTCAGTTAATAATTGGGAATTTCTAAAAATTTACATTTAAAGAAAGCTAACTTGACTAAAAAAGCATTAAAATTTGTTCATTTTGCTCGAATTTGTGTTGATTCCGCCTAACCTGCGCATCATTATAAAATTTGCAGAAGGCAGAGGCGGAGTCGGAGTCGGTGGAATTTAGTGTTTGCCCAAGGACGTCTATAGTAAGGACTGGACACCCAAAACTCCGTTGATACAAAGTCAGGGCCAGTGCTGGTTTTACTGATCACTAATCACAAATAACGCATATAACAAATAAAAACATTGCTTTTGGCTTCACATGTTCATTGTTTATTGGCAAACACTGGGGGTTTTTGAGAAGTTTTTGTCTATCCAAATAAATAGTCAACCTCAAAAATGTTTTTATTTGTTATATGCGTTCTGATTTGATGTAAACGCACTGGCCTGACTTAACGGAGTTTGGTGTTCCTTATTGACGTCCTGGGCAACACTTTCCCGACTCCGACTCCGCCTCAAACTTCTGCAAATTTTATAATGATGCGCAGGTTAGGCGGAATCAACACAAATTAGCAGAAATGAACAAAATTTAATGCTTTTTTTAGTCAAGTTAGTTTTCTTTAAGTGTAAATTTTTAGAAATTCCCAATTTTTAACTCAAATTATACTATAAAAAGCATTAAATTAGGTTTAAAACCATAAAATTAATAAATTTAAAATAAAATATAAGTAATAATTTCGAAAAACTGATAAACTTCGAATTATTATTCTAGTGCAAGACTTATAATTTTCATTGTTTTGTTTGATTAAGGATTTTTTATGTGAATTTAAAATTTAGTTGTTTTCTTCAGGTTAATGATTGAGGTTTTGGGATTTTTAATTGAAATGTTAGTTCTAACAAATAATTATCAAAGATGTTTTTATGTTACAAAATTTTGCAAGAAAAAATTAAGACAATCAACTTTATTTTTCCTAAGCCTAAGCGAAACCTAAAAATCAAGATAAAATCCTAAAAAACCTAAAAATTCTTAAATGCCGAATTATTTATTACTGCTTTTAAAGAAAATAATATTTATATTGGAACATATT
>JASAMX010027570.1:0-22903 GCA_030248175.1 Microlaimidae sp. YZB2_3 | reverse complement strand
ATAAGGCTAAGCCTTGAACCTAAGCATAAGGCTAAGCCTAAGGCTAAGTCTAAGGCTAAGCCTAAGGCTAAGTCTAGCGCTAAAGTCTCAAGGTTAAGGCTAAGGCATAGGTGGGCAGCCTCTCAGATTTTGGGGGTATACCCGACCCCTAAAATGTGGGGGGAGGTGGCGTCCCAAATTTTTTTGGGGTATACCTCAAATACCCCATTTTTAGCGTTTTTGGTACTGGGGGACCCCCCAAATTTTAAGGGGAAAGGGGGGTTTCAGGGGTACCACCAAATTTTAGAGGGTGGGGTGTTTGCTATAATTGGAATTTTTTGGGGGATAACCCCCCCAACCATAGGTGGGCAGGGGGGGGGGGGTTGGGGGGGTTATACCCCTTGAAATTTCGGATTTTGCTGACACCCCCCGTTAAATTTGGGGTACCCAGGGGCACCCCCTCCCCAAATTCGCCTCCCAGAGAAAAATTTTTAAGCGTTATAAAAGGACTAAAAAAATTTTCTGCGCTTTGCGCGGAGTGTTTATTACCTTGTTTTTGTCATATACTTCATTTTTTCTCCTATTATTCAACAAACATTAATTAAACATAATTAACCTTTTATTAACGTTTTAAACACCTGTTTTAAATGTAAAGGGATAAAAAAACCTTAAATTTTGTAATAAACATCATCTGGAATTAAAATTTCTAGTGTATTTTAGCGCCTTAAATTAAAAATTTTCTCCCCCAGGGGGCATTCTGCCCCCCCGGACCCCCCTGAGAAGGGGCTCTGCCCCTAGACCCCGCTGGGGAGCTCTCGCCCCCCAGACCCCACCTTACTGGGGGGCTGCCGCCCCCAGACCCCCTTCAGGGTTAGTATTTACCCCCAGACCCCCTATTACTGAGGGGCTGCCGCCCCCGGACCCCTCTTCAGGGTTAGTATTTACCCCCCAGACCCCCCCAAATGAAATTCTGGGCACGCTACTGTTCTAGACCCCCAAATTTTTATCCCTAACTGAAAAGGGGGTCGAACTTCAAAATTTTCCCTTTGCCGACCCAAAAGGGGGATCTAGACCTCCCTGGCTACGCCCATGTATGTATATAATCTTTAATTAAATATAAGATTATGGATTAAAAAGTTTGTGATACTTGACTTTATAATCAAGACAATATAATTACTATTCTATTATTATGTAATTATTAACAAAACTATGATTTCTGATCTAATTCTAAGAATATATAAACACATTATTACTAAAAGAATTAAAAAAATAAAATTTATAAGTTGCAATAATGTCTTATTTTAATTTTACACAATTTTAAAGCATTTATAAGCTTGTTTTACGTTTTTTTACGCGTTTTAAGCCCATTTTAAGGCAGTGCGGAAATATTGGGTACACCCCCCCCCCCTCAAAATTTGGACCTTGCCAGACACCCGCCCCCTACCCCTAGACCCCCCCCTCTTCCCCAAATCCGAGAGGCCAACGGGATATCCAGTCCTGTCCGACCGAGGCTGGATATCCAGCCATTTTTGGTCTGGTCCAGTCTGGGCTGGACTTTTTTATTTTGCCAGACGTTTTTGCTAGACTTTTTTTTTTTCGAATGGTTTTTCATATTATTTATTTGTTATAATTATTTTATCTTATTTTAAATTCTTTTTTTATATTTTATTACAGCTTTGTTGATTTTATTATTTCTTTTGGTGATTATAAGCTTAAATTTTCTGTTTTTATGCTTTTAACTTTTATTTAAGATCCTCACTTATGATTTTTATCAAAAACTGTCGATTGTAACAAAAATATATCACACATATTTGTATTCTGTCTTTCAGAATTTTTAGATGCTTCCCACTTCCTTGATTTATTCAGTTTGGTTGGCAGTTTGTTTTGTTAAATATGTCACTTGTACTTACTATAATTTATCTTACGGTAGGTATTCTTTTACTCTTTTCTTATAACTCTTTTTTACTCTTATCTCTCTTGGTGTAACCTATCATACTCCCCATCAATATGCAAAATTGTTTTTTCTGGCTTTGCTTTATGATAATTAAGTGTTTATAATGTTTCATGATTCTTGCTGTGCTAACCCTATTTCTTCATTGTGTTGGCGCGTTTAGTGGTTTTTGTTTTTAAAGGTTGTTAAATACATAAATAAATTTTAATTGTAGTCAAAGGCAAAGAAAGAAAGATGAGTGCAATAGGAAACTGGTTTGGAAACATTTCAAGGTAAAGCCTGAGGATGAGACAAAGGCCATTTTTCAATTGTGTCTGCCCAGGTCCACAGAATACAAAAGAACAAATGATCCAAAATCTTATAGTACCAGTCCATTATGGCGTCATCTTCAAACCTCCCATCCCAGGGAATACAAAAGTCTGCAAGAATTGAAGAAATTGAAGGAAGAGGAAAAGAAAGTGAAAGCTACATGTGGATGTTGAGGCAAAATATTTCATAGAATCATTATAATTTATTATAATTTTTGTATAAACTCGTTCCAACTGTAAATTATTTCACTAGTCTTACTAAATAATGTATTTTAAATTTACTTTTTATTGTTGTTATCACTTATTTTTTTATGGCAAAAAAGTATGTGTCAGCACCCTTGCGCCTCTGTGGCAAGTGAAATGCATCTTTTTTAAAGTTTGGCTTAATTCATTTCAGTATGAGGTGACAGAAGCATCTCTTAAAAGCCAGAGAATGTGGAAAAGAACTTTAGTATTTTTTGAGAATTACGAACTTAAAATGTTTTTAGAAATAACAAAAGTTTAGAATATTTAATATTAGTGTGGTCTTCATAGAACTGAATATGTTTTTATTGGCTTCTTTTGTTTTACATTGATTATTATTAGCTTTTTGTTGTTTCATTATTGCTATTTTGTTTTCTTGGCATATTCTTTCGTTTTTATTATTTTGCCTTGATTTTAGTAAATTTTTAATTAGCTATTTTGGTTAAAGTTTTGTTTATAGACATACCTGTGCACTGCCCCCCCGGGGTTAAAACAGGGGGGGCAATTCCAAAATGGGGGGGCACGGGGGAAACTTCTTTGAAACGGGGGGGGGGCAATAAAACGGGGGGGGGGGGCAAGCAGGGTGGAAAGAAAAAGAGAAAAAAGGAGAAAGAGAAAAAGGAAGGGAAAAGGGAAAAAAGGGACAAAAAAAGCGAAAATAAGGTAAAAATAGGTCTAAAATGGCTTAAAATACGGAAATAGGCTAAAAACTGCAAGAAATACGCGATGATGGTGTCATCATAGGTCAAAAATGGCGTCATAATTTTAGGGTACTTTTTCATTTTTTGGCGGGGATAATAAAACTTTTTGGCGGGCAATAAAACAGAAGAGGGGCAAATCCTCCAATAAAACGGGGGGGCATTTCCAGACCGTGCACAGGTCTGTTATAAAGTTGAAACCTCTTCAAAATGATATATTATAAATTATATCAACATATATGTATCAAATATATACATATTAAATTATAACTATATTGTGTCCGGTCCTGTTATAACTTTCCAAATTGTTGGTCTCAGCCGTACCAAAAAATCCGGGTCCAGGACCCTATAGTGTGTGTGTGTGTGTGTGTGTGTGTGTGTGTGTGTGTGTGTAACCGCCCCCCCCCGGGGTTAAACACGGGGGGGGGGCAATTCCAAGGGGGGGACGGGCAGTTTGAAACGGGGGGGGGGGGCAGAAGGGCAAGCAGGGGAAAAGAAAAAAAGAGAAAAATAGGAGAAAAAAAAGAGAAAAAAAGAAGGAAAAGGAAAAAGGGACAAAAAAACGGAAATAAGGTAAAAATAGGTCTAAAATGGCTTAAAATAATCGAAATAGGATAAAAACTGCAAAAATTCGCGATGATGGCGTCATCATAGGTCAAAAATGGCGTCATATTTTTAGGGTACTTTTTCATTTTTTGGCGGGGGCAGGTAATCCTCAATAAATGTGCATGTCTGTGTGTGCGCGCGCGCGCGCGCGCGCGCGCGCGCGCGCGCGCGCGCGCGCGCGCGCGCGCGCGCGTGTGTGTGTGTGTGTGTGTGTGTGTGTGTATGTGTGTGTGTGTGTGTTTGTCAAATGGAGGCTCAGGTCAACTGAGGTCCCAAAACTCGGTAAACTGGCCAATAATTTAACTCTATTTGCAACTAGGTTTAAAAACTCGGTCAACTAGGTTAAAAAGTTAATGAGCTGAACTTGGGTTAAAAGGTTAAAAATAAAACTTAATGGTCAACTAGATTAACTAGGCCAACTAGTTAAAAAACTTTGGACTAGGTACTAGTTAATTTTAACTTGAAGTTTTATGAAAACCTAATTTGGGGGGTCACATGGGGCCCTTAATCTCCCCATATAAATGAGAATTGCCGGCCAAATATATCTTATATATAGTAGAAGACGATGATAACTAGGCCAGTGCAAAATGATATGACTAAAAGGACAACTTGTTAAACTATTAAGGAAAGGGGGTCAGAATTATTATTGTAACTACTGAAATTGTTTTGGATTTGCATAGGCTTGACTCTTGAGCGTTTTGAGTGAGTAATTATCCTGATCATCTCTCATTCATCGTCTTAATTTTATTAGTGAAAACTAAACCCCAAATCACCTCCGCGCACCTACCTTTGCATCAGTAGTTAAAAAGCCCTCACATCACATCCTTACCCTTGGGCCCCTCATTGGTCCCACCTTTTTACGGTACCATTTTTCATCCATTATATTTTTAACTATATATACCATTTATAATTTGAATGACAAGTAGAGGATAAATATTCCATGTGAAAAATTGCATTAATGGAACGAAAGAACTTTAACCCCCGTACAAAAATGGGATTCCGTTGGGACTCTACAATACATAAATATTCACTTACTGTTGGTAAGCTAAATACATATATTTTTAGATGATGTATTGGTAATGAATTTTTTGATAAAAAAATATTACATGCCAAACTTCATTATGTATTTCAATATCTTTGTGAATTAAGAAACAACAGTTTCGTTCGATAAAATGGAAACTAAACGACGGTTTGTCTGCGTTTTGAACATAAACTGATATTGAATTTTATACAAAATGCCTGCCAAGATTAGTATATATAACAAGAGAATGTTTCATGTGTGCATGTACATGACGATATTTAGAAAGTTGCACTGAAAAGTGTCTTCTATTCGCTATAGGTAAGAGAAAATAGAACATTAAGTGCATGGGCTACGCCCATGCACTTAATGTTGCTATTTTTGCTCTTTGACTATTGCACAATATAAAAGACACTTTTCGCAGGTGCAACTTTTCTAGCAAATTTTGTTAGAAATGTAGTGTACATGCACAGTCGGACATTTTCTCTTGTGTTATATATTCTAATCTTGGCAGTACCATTTGTATAAAATTCTGGATATAGTTTATGTTCGATAGAAAACGGTCATAACAAAAAATGTTTGGTCTAATAGTTAGTTGTATAAACAAAACTGTTGTTCTTGAAATTAAAATAATGGCCGGAAATAGCACCTCCTGGGTATGAATACATAATGATTTGGCATGTAATTTTTTATCAAAAAAATTCATTACCAATACATCATCGAAAAATTTATGTATTTAGCTTACCAAAAGTTGCCACGAATTTTATGTATTGTAAGAGTCCCAACGGATCCCTTAGTACTAGGGAGTAAACGTTCTCGTCGTTTTCCCCGTAACACACGTAATGCAATTGTCCACATGGAATATATCCTCTCTACTTGTCTTTCAAATTATAAATGATATCCCGTCATTTAGAGGGTGTATATTAATGGATGAAAAAAAGTAAGCTTAAGGGTGGACCAATGAGGGGTGAAGGGTAAGGATGTATGTGAGGGCTTTTGTACTACTGATGCAAAGGTAGGTGCGCGGAATTGGATTGGTTTGACTTACTAAAAATAGGCAAAAAGATGAATAAGATGATAGGATAATACTCACTCAAAAGCTCAAGAAGAAATAATCAAAACAATTTAGTAGTTAAATAATAATTATTGAACATGCCCTTTCCTTAAATCCTTTTTTAAGGTTTCCTTAGTTAATCATGCCTTGCACCCCAATGTGTCTTCTCACTATTGTAGTGATGGCAATAATTTCATTTTATATGGGTATCCAGGCTCATGCGGCCAAACCGAATTGTTTTATAAAAAAGTGGACCGAGTTAGAAGTAACTGTGTACCCAAGTGAAGTCCAAAGTTTTGTTTACCTAGTTGACCTAGTTAACCTAGTTGACCTAGTTGACCTTGTTGACCTAGTTGACCTTGTTAACCTTGTTAATCTAGTTAACTAAGTTGACCTTGTTGATCTAGTTGACTGAGTTGTTTGTAAACTAGTTGATGGAGTTAAATTTATTGGCCTAGTTTACCGAGTTGTTGGGAACCTGAGTCGACCTTGTTAACCTAGTTGAAAAAACACAGGCACGCATAACACACACACACACACACACACACACACACACACACACACACACACACACACACACACACACACACACACACACACACACACACACACACACACACACACACACACACACAGACCTGTGCACGGTCTGAAAATGCCCCCCGTTTTATTGGAGGATTTGCCCCCCCGTTTTATTGCCCCCCCCGCCAAAAAATGAAAAATTAACCTACAAATATGACCACATTTTTGAACTATTATTACGCCATCATCTCGAATTTTTTGCAGTTTTTATCCTATTTTCAATGCATTTTAAGCCATTTTAGACCTATTTTTACCTTATTTCCGTTTTTTTGTCCCTTTTTTCCCTTTCCCCTTCTTTTTTTCTCTTTTTTCTCCTATTTTCTTTTTTTTCTTTCCCCCCGCTCGGCCCCCCATTTTATTGCCCCCCCCCCGTTTCAAAAAAGTTGCCCCCCGTGCCCCCCCATTTTGGAGTTGCCCCCCCCCCCCGTTTTAACCCCGGGGGGGGGGCAGTGCACAGGTCTAAAAAAAAAAAAAAAAACACTCATGGGCCCACCGGACCGGGATTTTTGGTACGGCTGCACCGAGACCGGACTTTAAAAGTCTGCCCGGACCGGACCTATCATGTTATAATTTAAAGATCATATATTTGATACATAGATGTCGTCATATAATTCACAGTATTATTTTGAAGAGGTTTAACTTTATAAAGACCTGTGCACGGTCTGAAATCCCCCCCGTTTTATTGGAGGATTCCCCCCCCGTTTTATTCCCCCCCCCCCGCCAAAAAATGTAAAGTCCTAAAAACGCCATTGTACTAAACCCATCATCGAATTTTTTGCAGTTTTTAGCCTATTTAATGTATTTTAAGCCGATTTAACCTATTTTTACCTTATTTTCCTTTTTTTTGTCCCCTCCCCTTTTCCCTTCCCTTTTTCTCTTTTTCTCCTTTTTTCTCTTTTTCTTTCCACCCTGCTTGCCCCCCCCCCCTGTTTTATTGCCCCCCCCCGTTTTCTCAAAGAAGTTTCCCCCGCGCCCCCCCATTTTGCAATGCCCCCCTGTTTAACCCGGGGGGCAGTGCAGGTCTGTTAAAAAGTAAACTTTAACTAACATATTTTAATTAAAATTTTGCTAAAATTTAGACAAAACTATAGAAAAAACTAAACAACATGGCAAGAAAACAGGGGGGCAATTCCAATAATGAAACAACAAAAAGCTAATAATAATCAATGTAACAGAAGCCAATAAAAACATATTCAGTCTTGAAGACAACTAATAATATTCAAACTTTGTATTTCAAACATTTTAAGTTGAATTTCAAAAATACTAGCTTTTCCACATTCTCTGGCTTTAAGGATGCTCTGTCACCTTCTGAAATGAATTAAGCCACTTTAAAAAACTCTCACTTGCCACAGAGGCGCAAGGTGCTGACACATACTTTTTTGCCATCTAAATAAGTGAAACATAAAAAGTAAATTAAATACATCAGTGACTAGTGAATAACTTACAGTTGGAACAGTTATAAAAATTATAATGGTTATATGAAAAATTGTGCCACATCCACATGTAGCTTTCACTTTCTTTTCCTCTTCCTTCAATTTCTTCAATTCTTGCAGACTTTTGTATTCCCTGGGATGGGAGGTTTGAAGATGACGCCATAATGGACTGGTACTATAAGATTTTGGATCATTTGTTCTTTTGTATTCTGTGGACCTGGGCAGACACAATTGAAAAATGGCCTTTGTCTCATCCTCAGGCTTTACCTTGAAATGTTTCCAAACCATCCTATTGCACTCATCTTTCTTTCTTGCCTTTGACTACAATTAAAATTTATTTATGTATTTAACAACCTTTAAAAACAAAACCATAAACGCGCCAACACAATGAAGAAATAGGTTAGCACATCAAGAATAATGAAACACAGATTATAAACACTAATTATCATAAAGCAAAGCCAGGAAAAACAATTTTGCATATTGATGGGGAGTATTATAGGTTACACCAAGAGGATAAGAGTAAAAAAAGATTATAAGAAAAGAGTAAAAGAATACCTACCGTGATAAATTATAGTAAGTACAAGTGACATATTTAACAAAACAAACTGCCATCCAAACTGAATAAATCAAGTAAGTAGGAAGCATCTAAAGATTCTGAAAGACAGAATACACACATGTGTGATATATTTGTGATACAAAGAGTTGTCAGGTTGTGATGAAAAGCATAAGTGAGGATCTTAAATAAAAGTTAAAAGCATAAAAACAGAAAATTTAAGCTTATAATCACCAAAAGAAATAATAAAATCAACAAAGCTGTAATAAAATATAAAAAAAGAATTTAAAATAAGATAAAATATATTTATAACAAATAAATAATATGAAAAAACATTCAAAAAAAGAAAAAGTCTAGCAAAAACGTCTGGCAAAATAAAAAAGTCCAGCCCAGACTGGACCAGACCAAAAATGGCTGGATATCCAGCCTCGGTCGGACCGGACTGGATATCCCGTTGGCCTCTCGGATTTTGGGGGGGGGTATAGGAGGGGGGTCAAATTTTAGGGGGGGGGGTGTCTGGCAAGATCCAAATTTTGAGGGGGGGTGTACCCAATATTTCCGCGCTGCCTTAAAATGGGCTTAAAACGCGTAAAAAAACGTAAAACAAGCTTATAAATGCTTTAAAACTGTGTAAAATTAAAATAAGACCTTATTGCAACTTATAAATTTTATTTTTTAATTCTTTTAATAATAATGTGTTTATATATTTTTAGAATTAGATTAGAAATCATAGTTTTTTAATAATTACATAATAATAGAAGGGGGGGGGGGGGGTAGTTTGCGGGGGGGGGGGGGGGGGGGGGCGGGGGGGGGGGGGGGGGGGGCGGCGGGGGGGGGGGGGGGGGGGGGGGCGGGGGGTCGCGGCGCGGCGGGCGGCGGGGGGGCGGGGGGGGGGGGGGGGGGTTAAAATTATATTGTCTTGATTTAAAGTCAAGTATCACAAACTTTTTAATCCATAATCTTATATTTAATTAAAGATTATATACATACATGGGCGTAGCCAGGGGGGTCTAGATCCTCCTTTTGGGTTGGCAAAGGGAAAAATTTGAAGTTCGACCCCCCTTTTCAGTTAGGGATAAAAATTTGGGGGTCTAGAACAGTAGCGTGCCCAGAATTTCATTTGGGGGGGTAAATACTAACCCTGAAGGGGGTCTGGGGGGCGGCAGCCCCCCAGTAAGGGGGGGTCTGGGGGGCGAGAGCCCCCCAGCGGGGTCAAGGGGCAGAGCCTCTTGTCAGGGGGGTCTGGGGGGCAGAATGCCCCTCGGGGGAGAAAATTTTTAATTTAAGGCGCTAAAATACACTAGAAATTTTAATTCCAGATGATGTTTATTACAAAATTTAAGGTTTTTTTTATCTCTTTACATTTAAAACAGGTGTTTAAAACGTTAATAAAAGGTTAATTATGTTTAATTAATGTTTGTTGAATAATAGGAGAAAAAATAAAGTATATGACAAAAACAAGGTAATAAACACTCCGCGCAAAGCGCGGAAAATTTTTTTTAGTCCTTTTATAACGCTTAAAAATTTTTCTCTGGGAGGCGAATTTGGGGGGTGGTGTCCCCGGGTACCCCAAATTTAAGGGGGGTGTCAGCAAAATCCGAAATTTTGGTGGGGTATAACCCCACCCAACCCCCCCCCCCTGCCCACCTATGGTTGGGGGTTATACCCCTCGAAAATTCCGATTATAGCCGACACCCCCACCCCTCTAAAATTTGGTGGTACCCCAGACACCCCCTCCCCCTAAAATTTGGGGGGTCCCAGTACTAAAAACGCTAAAAATGGTGTATTTGAGGTATACCCCAAAATAATTTTTGGGACACCCCCCCCCCAAATTTTAGGGGTTGGCTATACCCCCCAAAATCTGGAAGGCTGCCCACCTATGCCTTAGCCTTAACCTTAGACTTAGCATTAGACTTAGCCTTAGGCTTAGCCTTAGACTTAGCCTTAGGCTTAGCCTTATGCTTAGGTTAAGGCTTAGCCTTATGCTTAGGCTTAGGTTAAGGGTTAGGCTTAGGCTTACAGCGACTAATAGTACTTTTGAACGATTTAATAAAATCATCAAAACTCATTTAAGAAAACAACATAGGTAAACTAAACCAACTAAATAAAAAAATACCACTAGCTTTACAAAAATAACTTGGTTTACAAATCTAACAAATCCAACAAGGTAAACAAAACCTACTTGGTTTGCTAATATAACAAATACAACAAAAACATCAAGGTAAACAATGCCAAAAAGGTTTACAAAACCTACTAGGTCAACAAGATCAGGTAGGTCAACTAGGCCAACAAATCCAACTAGGCTACAAAAATATACAAGGTCATCTCAGTCAACTAGGTTAACAAATCCAACAAGGTACACAAGGTCAACTAAGCTAACAAATCCAACTAGGCTTAAAAAAACAAACAAGGTAAACAATGTCAACTAGGTCAATAAGGTCAACTAGGCCAACAAATCCAACTGCACAACTGGTGCAGAAGATAAAAAGGATAAAAAATGCGCAAGGCAAACAAAGTCAACTTGGTGAACTAGGTTAACATGGTCAACTAGGCTAACAAATCCAACTAGGCTAAAAAACGAACAAGGTCAACTTGGTTAACAAAACAAACAAAGTAAACATGGTCAACTAGGTCAACAAAGCTAACACATCTAACTAGGCAAAAAAACAAACAAAGTAAATAAGATCAATTCGGTCAACTAGGTTAACAAATCCAACAAAACGAACAAGGTAAACAAGGTCAACTAGATCAACTAGGCTAACAAATCCAACCAGGCTAAATAAAAACCAAACAAGGTAAACAAGGTCAACTAGTTTAACAAAACCAACAAGGTCAATTAGGTCAACTAGGTTAACGAATCCAACAAAATGAACAAGGTCAACAAAGTTAAAAAACCAACTAGGATAAGAAAACCCACAAAACCAAGGAATTAAACAAGGTCGACTAGGTTAACAAATCTAAGAAAGCCAAAAAAAACCAACAAAAGTAGTAAAAACCAAGAAATGTAAGTTGTAACAAATCTAACAAAACCAAAAAAAAACAAAACCACAAGTAAAACTGGGTTGTCGTAGTATGGGGGTTTTGTCCACATGGGCCAGATTGGGATTTCTATACAAACAAACAAAATAATGGCAAAATAATGCTGACAAAACTATAAATAAATAATTAGAAATATTAAAAAAATTATAGTTTCCCATTGCTACTGATGTAAAAATCTATTTATAGCAAATTTTTTTATTTAACAACAATTCGAATATGTTTCCAGTTTTTTTTTTCTCGTTCTCACATATTTAATCTAACCGAAGTTGTATGAAAAATGCGTTGTTACATGTTACATGTTAATTTTTTTGTAATAAAGTTTTATTTTGAAGCGTTCGAGAAGAATGTAATACCATGGGCGGAAGACTCGGACGTGCATTATTGTCGATTTTGCGCCTCGAAGTTTTCGCTTACCAAGCGAAAACATCACTGCCGTCTGTGTGGAAAAATTATTTGCCATAATTGCTCCAAATTTCTTACATTTCTGGCTGCAAGTAATTTTTTTTTAATTTCGTAACTTAAAAACAGGGTGGGAGTATAGGGAAATTTTTCGAGATACTAGGGTGATCAAGTAAAAGTTTCTAAAACTGTTTTAGATCGAAGTACTTATGTCGGGGCTAAAAGAATCTAGCTAATTTTGATTTTTGTGCTTAATGAAAGAAACAATTACCGCACAAGAATAATTTGCGTTTGGTTTTTTTTTAGGAAAATTGGTGAATCCGGCGGGGTATCAGTTCGAGGACGAAGTCCAGAGCAAAACAGAGCCGGAGCGTCCTAAGTCGGGAGCCCTGCAGGTGGCGGGCAGCCCCGTCCGACGCGCGGAGAAATTCTTGAGCGGGGCGCTGTCCGCCATCAAAAGGGACGGATCGGAGGCCAGCATCAGCTCCCTGCTGAGTCAGGTAACCGATTTTAAAGTGCGATTTTACGACGCCCGGAAGTCAACGCCCCGTTTTTTATGATCCCCGCTATGCTAACCCAAATATCCCCGATTTGAGGTTCCTTACAAATCTGAGTGCACGCGGTCTTAATTAATCGCGTGGCTTTCCTTTTTAAACTTTTTTTCTTATTTCAGGAGGGGGAAGATCAGTTGCGAATCTGCAAGAATTGTCAGGTACTGCTGGAGCGGCGAGACCAAGTGGTGGAGCAGAGAGCTCAACCGCCCATCATCGTCCAGATGTACGAGCGATTGCAGAGCCTCCTTACGGAAGCCGGAAAACTCTACCCGTCCTATTGCAGAATGGCCGATTCACTTAAGTAAGCCACTTGCCACAGTCTATATTATCGTCGTTATTACGGCGAAATAAGCCACAATTTGTATGAAAAATACGCGACTGTGACTTATTTTAGATTTCTAACAGAACCTCAGTAACTAAGAAATGAGTCACAGTCACGTGTATTTTATAATCACAGTGGCTCATTTTTGCCTTAGTAACGACGATACTGCTATATAACATTTCGCATAAATCCTAGAGAGAATAAGTTAAAAGAATTTTAAAAATGCATGCATATCGCAACGTAAGTAGTTTTTACAAATAAAGACCGATTAAAACCAACTTCTAAAAAAACTGCAATTATCACTGTAGTGTTTAAGTTTGAATTTACGATATAAAGACAAGACAATTTTGTTATTATTATCTGCCAAAAATCTTTGCAAGTATAAAATAATAATTATAACACATTTTTCGAAATTTTTTCATCATTGTTAAATATTAGCTTTTCACATATCAAAATATAAAAAAAAAATTTTATTGTGTCTGACTCAATTGATTAAAGAATAATCGATTAGTAGATTGTACTATTTCCTTGTAAACACTGTTGTACCAAATAATTTAACTTTTATTCACATCACATTACTTTGTTTTCGCTGTTTATTAACTGTGCTATTTTTATAGAAGCGGAGAATCCATGTACAGTTTGGAAACTGCAAAAGAATTAAAACTAAAGGTGCTTAAACTTCAGGAACAAATTGATTTCGTGAGGTAGGCTGTAAATAATAGTTTTCAGTTAATTAGGCTGAATGGTTTTTAAGACAAACTACCAGCTCATAATTTTAATAGTAAAAATTATGGTAGAAATAATGAATTTTTTTATATTGAAAATCAATTTTAGACTTTTTAAACATATTGCACTATTTTGTTGCTGTTTCATTTCACATCTGTTTTTAAGTCATTTTCATTCTTTTACGTAAAGTTTTAGGTCATTTCACCAAGAATATGTGACTTCCCTGCACTATTGCGAAGAAAGTCCTGCTCGAGAAAATGAGCTATGCATTGCTGTTGTGAAAAAAGCGCTAACGAGAAAAGGCGCGGGCGCGAGTAAAACCGCCCAGAACAATTTTGGTCAAAGTTTTAGTGTACAGTCGGACATTCTCGTGTGTTATAATAATATTTATATAAATATTTAGTAAGAAAATTATGCAATGCGGCATGAGTCCACAGCAACCGACACTTCCTCCCAAACCAGGTCCGTCACCCAAAGAACTCCTACTTCAACGCAACATTCGCTCTTTTGCCGGTCAGTTTCTGACCGAAGTCGCTTTATCTCTGCCGAATTTACCCTCGCAAGAAGAGTAAGAGTTTTTTTGTTTTTTAAATGATGTGCGTTTAAAATATTCATCCAAAGATTATACCATTTTATGTGCATGCAGGATCCACCCAATATCGTTTATTACCAGTAAAATTATACCAAAAAAACGAAGAGAAAAAATGCGTTGGAAAACATTTTTTTAAGTAGTTCATTGCATGCTTTTATAATTGGCCAATATATATATAAACATAGTGCTATTTTAAATATAAATAAGAAAGGGATAGATTTCAGAGATGTAGAAAATTGCTAAGGAATATGTTGGTATCTAAGTTCAATAATTATTCCCAGCATAGCAATTTGTGGCAATATAGTATTTTTGAAGGAGTGATGGGTGATATAAAACGATTGTCATTATTCTAACAAATTTGCATGGTGAATAGTGAAACAGTTATAGCGTTCAAATTAGATTAGTCTGTGACTTGCTGGGGCCAGTTGCCACTAAATATTACAGCTAAACAGCGTTCGATTTTTTATTGTAAATGAAGCATTTTGTGTTTTGGTGAATAATATCCGTAATCACATCGCATGATTATGAATATAAATACTGACTTTTGATATTTTATAATATTTTCAGTTATGCACAGTTGCAAAAAGAATACAAAGTGAGATTGAAACAGAAAATTGAAGCAGAAAGACAAGCGGTGCAGGAGGCGGCTGAAAGAGTAAGCTGCATTTTTTAAAATTAAATAATCATAGATGAACAAGGGGGTAGGGTGGGGTCCACCACCCCCCTAGCTTCGAAATTTTAGGCGGGGCTCCCAAATTTTTGAATTTTTTTACCCCTGACCCCCCCCTCTAGATTTTAAAATCTGACCACCCCCCTCCCCTTTTCAAAAAATTTTAAGTACTTTTTTATACTAAATTTGCTTCCAAACACGTGAATTTTTAACGCATATTCATGTTTTTACACCCTTTTTATACCTAAATATCACTTTTTATTCAATATATTGTAGTATTATCTTATAAAAAAACTATTATTAAACATTTAACGGTTTAAAAGTATTTTGTTTCGGAAATTGGACCCCACTTGACCCCCTCTAGGTTTCAAAATCTTCCACCCCGGGTCGACCCCCCTAGAAAGCTAGGGGGTGTTCCCCCCCCCCCCCCCCTAGGAGTTGACTGGAAAAGAGGTAGAGCTGTTGATCATTTCCATTGCTGCATTTGGGCTGCTTGGAAGCCGCTAGGGTCCAACAGCAAAACGTTTCTTTAACCAAACTCTCACCGAAAAAGCTATCCAGACTAACAGACTTCACACCTATTTCGTAAAAAAATCTCTATCTCAACTCCAACCCAATCCTCTACTAAAAAGCAAACCCCATGAAATACACCAAAGTGAAGAACACCTTCCAAGAAAATCAAGAACACTCCTGTCACAACTAAGATCCAGATTTTGTCATCATCTAAATTCAAACAAATCTAGAATAAACTCTCTAATCAAAACTGTATGCCCAAAATGCAACCAGAAACCTCATGATGTTCACCACCTTTTCAACTGCACCAAAAATTCTACCACATTAAAAGTAGAAGGCCTATGGCTTCAACCCGCTAAGGCAGCAGCATTTCTGGAGGAAATCACCTGAGGGAAACTGGCTATGTAATTAATCAATCAACCCCCCTAGGCTAGGACCTCTCCCCTAGATTTTGAAATGACATTTACCCGGGGTAAACACCCCCTAGCTTGTTGATCGTGTTCATCTATGTAAATAATGGAACAAATTTTATCACGATTCAAAACAAAAATTTTTTTATCAAGTCATCATTATCATAGAGATTATGATGATTATTAATTTGTGAGATATTTGTGGCGCTTTTCTTCTCCATAAAACGCTTTTTATACTCGCGTCTCATTTTTCATAATTTTGATCATTTTACTGTCTAAAATAAAATTTCTTTGTACCTTAATTTTTTAGAATTCCAGAGGGGGGTAGGGTTTCAAAATTTAAAAGTTTTGTGGGGAGGGAGGCCTAGATTTTTTTCTAGAGGGGGGTCCGAAATTGGAGGGTAGGAGAGTGGACCCCACCCTACCCCCCTATTCTCTTGTATGTTGGTCAGATACATTTTTAGTTTTAGTACTCCAATTTCATCGCCGAATGTTGGCTGTGCTCCGATTTTACTATTATAGTACTTTAATTAGCAATATATTTTTGTCATTTTTGACCCAGTTATGACGTATATGATTTTTCTTAGAGTTAAATTGTTAAAAATATTTATGGGACGTTTTAATTAAGGCACTCAACAAAATAATAAATAAATAAATAAATAAATAATAAATGTAACGAAATCGACAAACTACTTTAGTTTTTCTATTAAAAACTCTAATTGGTATAATATAGCCCTAATTAGGCCCAGTACATTATCAAAATAAGCCACACATCAAAAATAGAACCCCAGTTAGACCACCAAAACGCCCAATAAAAGCGAGCCCCTCCCCTCTTGCTTATAGTGCTGTTAGAGCACGTGTATTTCTACTGGCGGGATTTATTTGGTTTTAGCTGCCTGGGACTCAGTTGTCGGATCCAGGGCAGGTGCCGATTCCGGCCAAAGAGACCAGAAGCGGAAGCGACGTCCTTCGCAGTCTCAGCGAGCATCAGCGAAAAGTGGAGGAGGGTTGGACCCCGGATCCCAGCGTCCGACCCGTTTTTCACTACAATCCGTTCGCAGAGGACGAACCCATCGACCCCCTGCAACAGCAGGTCCTCATTATTAAAGGGTGAGTCACTCAGCTGGAAAATTCAGCCTCTCTCCTGGCCACTTTGTGCTCCTCGATAATCCTGAATTCAAAGGAAGGAGTGGAAAAAATGGTTTCGGGAATTCTTTTTCTAAAGAGGTGGTTTTATGAAGAATTACGATGAAAATCCAAATGTACAGAAAGGTCTCAAACAGGTTTTTGTAAAATGATATTAGTAAAAAGGAAGCGAATAAAACTAGACATTAAAAAGTACCCAAAACCTTCTTACAAAAAACAATTTTTAAACAAAAAAATATGAAAGAGCAATTACATAGAAAAACAATACATCATAGAGTAAACTGACTAATAATTCATGAATCCATTAATTAAACGTACAACTCTCCTCTCAATTTAACTCCTACATTTTAACGTTAAAAATTTAAAAAATCAAATACGTATTAAAGTACTATAATATAAATTAAAAGCCAAAAGTCACTAAATTGATCAGTGGCTAAACTAAGCAACCTATGTACGGTCTAACCAACAGCGAGATGGGAATAAGTATACCCATCGATTTTCTTGTGCTAGGACTTCCCTCCCCCCGCAAGAAAATTTAATTGAAACCCTACCCCCCTCTGGAATTCTAAAAAATTAAGGTACAAAAGAAATTTTATTTTGCACATAAAATAATCAAAATTATGAAAAATAGACGCAAGTATAAAAAGCGTTTTATGGAAAAGAAAAGCGCCACAAAATATCTCACAAATTAATAATCATCATAATCTCTATGACTAATGATAACTAATAAAAAAATTTTTGTTTTGAATCGTGATAAAATTTGTTCCATTATTTACATAAATGAACACAATCAACAAGCTAAGGGGGTTACCCCGGGTAAATGTCATTTTAAATCTCAGAGAAGTCCTAGCCTCAAGGGGGTTGATTGGTAATACATAGCAGTTCCCTAAGTGATTCCTAACAGAAGTGCTTGCTTTAAGCAGGTTGAGGCCATAGGCCTTCTACTTTTAATCTGGTAGACTTTTGGTGCAGTTGAAAAGGTGGTGAACATCATGGTCTGGTTCCATTTTGGGCATACAGTTTTGATTAGAGAGTTTATTCTAATTTGTTTGAGGTTAGATGATGAAAAAATCTGCATCTTAGTTGTGACAGGAGTGTTCTTGATTTTCTTGGAAGGTGTTCTTCACTTGGTGTATTTCATGGGGTTTGCTTTTTAGAGGATTGGGTTGGAGTTGAGATAGAGATTTTTTTACGAAATAGGTGTGAAGTCTGTTAGTCTGGATAGCTTTTTCGGTGAGAGTTTGGTTAAAGAAACGTTTTGCTATTGGACCCTAGCGGCTTCCACGCAGCCCAAATGCAGCAATGGAAATGATCAACAGCTCTACCTCTTTTCCAGTCAACTCCTAGGGGGGGGGGGGTCGAACACCCCCTAGCTTTCTAGGGGGGTCGACCCGGGGTGGAAGATTTTGAAACCTAGAGGGGGTCAAGTGGGGTCCAATTTCCGAAACAAAATACTTTTAAACCATTAAATGTTTAATAATAGTTTTTTTTATAAGATAATACTACAATATATTGAATAAAAAGTGATATTTAGGTATAAAAAGGGTGTAAAAACATGAATTTGCGTTAAAAATTCACGTGTTTGGAAGCAAATTTAGTATAAAAAAGTACTTAAAATTTTTTCAAGAGGGGAGGGGGGTGGTCAGATTTTAAAATCTAGAGGGGGGGTCAGGGGTAAAAAATTCAAAAATTTGGGAGCCCCGCCTAAAATTTCGAAGCTAGGGGGGTGGTGGACCCCACCCTACCCCTTGTTCATCTATGATTATTTAATTTTAAAAAATGCAGCTTACTCTTTCAGCCGCCTCCTGCACCGCTTGTCTTTCTGCTTCAATTTTCTGTTTCAATCTCACTTTGTATTCTTTTTGCAACTGTGCATAACTGAAAATATTATAAAATATCAAAAGTCAGTATTTATATTCATAATCATGCGATGTGATTACGGATATTATTCACCAAAACACAAAATGCTTCATTTACAATAAAAAATCGAACGCTGTTTAGCTGTAATATTTAGTGGCAACTGGCCCCAGCAAGTCACAGACTAATCTAATTTGAACGCTATAACTGATTCACTATTCACCATGCAAATTTGTTAGAATAATGACAATCGTTTTATATCACCCATCACTCCTTCAAAAATACTATATTGCCACAAATTGCTATGCTGGGAATAATTATTGAACTTAGATACCAACATATTCCTTAGCAACTTTCTACATCTCTGAAATCTATCCCTTTCTTATTTATATTTAAAATAGCACTATGTTTATATATATATTGGCCAATTATAAAAGCATGCAATGAACTACTTAAAAAAATGTTTTCCAACGCATTTTTTCTCTTCGTTTTTTTGGTATAATTTTACTGGTAATAAACGATATTGGGTGGATCCTGCATGCACATAAAATGGTATAATCTTTGGATGAATATTTTAAACGCACATCATTTAAAAAACAAAAAAAACTCTTACTCTTCTTGCGAGGGTAAATTCGGCAGAGATAAAGCGACTTCGGTCAGAAACTGACCGGCAAAAGAGCGAATGTTGCGTTGAAGTAGGAGTTCTTTGGGTGACGGACCTGGTTTGGGAGGAAGTGTCGGTTGCTGTGGACTCATGCCGCATTGCATAATTTTCTTACTAAATATTTATATAAATATTATTATAACACACGAGAATGTCCGACTGTACACTAAAACTTTGACCAAAATTGTTCTGGGCGGTTTTTCTCGTGCACGGGCCTTTTCTCACTGCCGCTTTTTTCACAACACCGATGCATAACTCATTTTCTCGAGCAGGACTTTCTTCGCAATAGTGCAGGGAAGTCACATACTCTTGGTGAAATGACCTAAAACTTGACGTAAAAGAATGAAAATTACTTAAAAACAGATGTGAAATGAAACAGCAAAAAATAGTGCAATATGTTTAAAAAGTCTAAAATCGATTTTCAATATAGAAAAATTCATTGTTTCCCCCATAATTTTTATTATTAAAATTATGAGCTGGTAGTTTGTTTTAAAAAACATTCAGCCTAATTAACTGAAAACTATTATTTACAGCCTACCTCACGAAATCAATTTGTTCCTGAAGTTTAAGCACCTTTAGTTTTAATTCTTTTGCAGTTTCCAAACTGTACATGGATTCTCCGCTTCTATAAAAATAGCACAGTTAATAAACAGCGAAAACAAAATAATGTGAATAAAAGGTAAATTATTTAGTACAACGCTATTTACAAAGAAATAGTACAATCTACTAATCGATGATTCTTTAATCAATTGAGTCAGCCACAATAAAAAAGTTTTTTTTTATATTTTGATAATATGTGAAAAGCTAATATTCAACAATGATATTCAACAATGATGACAAAATTTCGAACAATGTGTATAATTATTATTTTATACTTGCAAACATTTTTGGCAGATAATAATAACAAAATTGTCTTGTCTTTATATCGTAAATTCAAATTTAAACACTACAGTCATAATTGAAGTTTTTAGAAGTTGGTTTTAATCGGTCTTTATTTGTAAAAACTACTTACATTGCGATATGCATGCATTTTTAAAATTCTTTTAACTTATTCTCTCTAGGATTTATGCGAAATGTTATATAGCAGTATCGTCGTTACTAAGGCAAAAATGAGCCACTGTGATTATAAAAATAATACATGTGACTGTGAATCATTTCTTTGTTACTGACGTTCTGTTAGAAATCTAAAATGAGTCACAGTCGCGTATTTTTCATACAAATTGTGGCTTATTTCGCCGTAATAACGACGATAATATAGACTGTGGCAAGTGGCTTACTTAAGTGAATCGGCCATTCTGCAATAGGACGGGTAGAGTTTTCCGGCTTCCGTAAGGAGGCTCTGCAATCGCTCGTACATCTGGACGATGATGGGCGGTTGAGCTCTCTGCTCCACCACTTGGTCTCGCCGCTCCAGCAGTACCTGACAATTCTTGCAGATTCGCAACTGATCTTCCCCCTCCTGAAATAAGAAAAAAAGTTTAAAAAGGAATGCCACGCGATTAATTAAGACCGCGTGCACTCAGATTTGTAAGGAACCTCAAATCGTGGATATTTGGGTTAGCATAGCGGGGATCATAAAAAACGGGGCGTTGACTTCCGGGCGTCGTAAAATCGCACTTTAAAATCGGTTACCTGACTCAGCAGGGAGCTGATGCTGGCCTCCGATCCGTCCCTTTTGATGGCGGACAGCGCCCCGCTCAAGAATTTCTCCGCGCGTCGGACGGGGCTGCCCGCCACCTGCAGGGCTCCCGACTTAGGACGCTCCGGCTCTGTTTTGCTCTGGACTTCGTCCTCGAACTGATACCCCGCCGGATTCACCAATTTTCCTAAAAAAAAAAACCAAACGCAAATTATTCTTGTGCGGTAATTGTTTCTTTCATTAAGCACAAAAATCAAAATTAGCTAGATTCTTTTAGCCCCGACATAAGTACTTCGATCTAAAACAGTTTTAGAAACTTTTACTTGATCACCCTAGTATCTCGAAAAATTTCCCTATACTCCCACCCTGTTTTTAAGTTACGAAATTAAAAAAAAATTACTTGCAGCCAGAAATGTAAGAAATTTGGAGCAATTATGGCAAATAATTTTTCCACACAGACGGCAGTGATGTTTTCGCTTGGTAAGCGAAAACTTCGAGGCGCAAAATCGACAATAATGCACGTCCGAGTCTTCCGCCCATGGTATTACATTCTTCTCGAACGCTTCAAAATAAAACTTTATTACAAAAAAATTAACATGTAACATGTAACAACGCATTTTTCATACAACTTCGGTTAGATTAAATATGTGAGAACGAGAAAAAAAAAACTGGAAACATATTCGAATTGTTGTTAAATAAAAAAATTTGCTATAAATAGATTTTTACATCAGTAGCAATGGGAAACTATAATTTTTTTAATATTTCTAATTATTTATTTATAGTTTTGTCAGCATTATTTTGCCATTATTTTGTTTGTTTGTATAGAAATCCCAATCTGGCCCATGTGAACAAAACCCCCATACTACGACAACCCGGTTTTACTTGTGGTTTTGTTTTTTTTTTGGTTTTGTTAGATTTGTTACAACTTACATTTCTTGGTTTTTACTACTTTTGTTGGTTTTTTTTGGCTTTCTTAGATTTGTTAACCTAGTCGACCTTGTTTAATTCCTTGGTTTTGCGGGTTTTCTTATCCTAGTTGGTTTTTTAACTTTGTTGACCTTGTTCATTTTGTTGGATTCGTTAACCTAGTTGACCTAATTGACCTTGTTGGTTTTGTTAAACTAGTTGACCTTGTTTACCTTGTTTGGTTTTTATTTAGCCTGGTTGGATTTATTAGCCTAGTTGATCTAGTTGACCTTGTTTACCTTGTTCGTTTTGTTGGATTTGTTAACCTAGTTGACCGAGTTGATCTTATTTACTTTGTTTGTTTTTTTGCCTAGTTAGATGTGTTAGCTTTGTTGACCTAGTTGACCATGTTTACTTTGTTTGTTTTGTTAACCAAGTTGACCTTGTTTGTTTTTTAGCCTAGTTGGATTTTTTAGCATAGTTGACCTTGTTGACCTAGTTCACCAAGTTGACTTTGTTTGCCTTGTGCATTTTTTATCCTTTTTATCTTTTTCACCAGTTGCGCAGTTGGATTTGTTGGCCCAGTTGACCTTGTTGACCTAGTTGACATTGCTTACTTTGTTTATTTTTTTAAGCCTAGTTGGATTTGTTAGCCTAGTTGACCTTATTTACCTTGTTGGTTTTGTTAACCTCGTTGACCGAGTGTACCTTGTTTATTTTTGTAGCCTAGTTGGATTTGTTAGCCTAGTTAACCTAACTGACCTTGTTTACCTAGTAGGTTTTGTAAACCTTTTTGGCATTGTTTACCTTGATGTTTTTGTTGTATTTGTTATATTAGCAAACCAAGTAGGTTTTGTTTACCTTGTTGGATTTGTTAGATTTGTAAACCAAGTTATTTTTGTAAAGCTAGTGGTATTTTTTTATTTAGTTGGTTTAGTTTACCTATGTTGTTTTCTTAAATGAGTTTTGAGGATTTTATTAAATCGTTCAAAAGTACTATTAGTCGCTGTAAGCCTAAGCCTAAACCTTAACCTAAGCCTA